>CAUYRT010051036.1:0-32297 GCA_963574885.1 Lepilemur ruficaudatus
GCCCAATTTCAAAGTGTTTGGGACTTGTCTAGTCATTAAGCAAATTCAGGAGAGAAAAAATAATATCAAGTAAAAGGCATTGCTTCCTTTCCCACACTTTTTCATAAACTACTCTGTAAGAATTTTAAACAAACAAGAGACGCACACAACTTTCTTAGAAATGCCAAAACATTCTACACTGTTCAAACATTAGAATTATAAAAAGCATTTATTAATTGAAAGCAGAAAGCGAATCTTTAATACTATCCATCCAGACAAATCAATACCCACTACGTAGAAGGTAATCCTCCAATTGAATATGCTAATTGTGGAGCATGGAAGTCTGTGAATATAGATTTTCAAAAAGCAAGTATGTAGTACAGTCTGTCTTATACCATTTCTCAGAATCAGGCACTCTTGGCCGAAATACAGTGAGAATATCTATTTATGAACTCAATTAAATGAGCCATTCAAATATACCCTAATAATTAGCCATTACATGGCCAAATAGGTAGACAAACTAATTAGACAGCTGAAGTTACCAGCCTGTTTCTTGGATGTATTTTATTTCAGATAAAATATGAGAGAATATGTTCACTTATATATCAAGCAACAATTTTTATAATCAAAATAGAATTTGCTTATTGTATATAGATCAACATTATCTTCAATTGACTCGAAATAAAAATATTTTCCAAAAAGCCATTTTATTTCTAGCTTATCGAGAAAAGTTCAGAAAAGTTTTAGCACATTACATGTTACTTTTTACCATTTAGAAACCCAGCTGTTTTCTTTACCCCAAGCTATCAATCATGATATTGAAGACCCTTGACAATTACCACATCAGATAAAACTGCTCAGGAGAGAAAACCACCAGTGGGGACAATGTCAACATATACAATTTGCAAACAATTTGTCCTCCCAAAAAATAAATATACTTTAGGTATTATCTTGTGTGGTTTTTGTATATGTTTTTTCTTTTCTTATATAGGCAATACATGAGTGTGTATGTTCATTGTTTTTAAAAAGTTACAACTAATGCATATATACATGTAAAAAATCTCTTCTGTCACCCTACCAACAGCATACTGAATTCTAATTCCCTCACCAGGGAAAAGTCTTGGTTAGGTTCAGTATATATTGTTCCACAATATGCATAAAACTCACATATATACACCCATACACATACTTTTCCTTTTTAAACTTTAAATCCACATATGATAATTGAATTAAAATTTCAAGACATACACTCACGTCCACATAATGATGTTTTGGTCAGCAATGGACCACATATACAAAGATTACAAGATTATAAATTCCCATAAGATTACAATGGAGCTGAAAAAATCCTATTGCCTAATAACTTTGTAGCCATCATAACATTATAGTGCAAGGCATTATTCACATGTTTGTAGTAATGCTGATGAAAATAAACTATTGCCCTGCCAGTTGTATAAAAGTATAGGGCGTACAACTATATATGGTATATAATACTTGATAATAATAAACTGCTACTGGTTTGTGTATTAGACTGTACACTTCTACTTGTTTTTCAAAAAGTTAACTGTAAAACAGCCTCAGGCATATCCTTCAGGAGGTATTCCAGAAGAAGGCATTGTTATCATAGGAGATGACAGCTCCATGCCTGTTATTGTCCCTGACGATCTTCCAGTTGGACAAGATGTAGAGGTAGAAAACAGTGATATTGACGATCCTGACCCTGTGTAGGCTTAGGCTGATGTGTATTTGTGTCTTAGTTTTTACAAAAAAGCTTTAAAAGTTAAAAAAAATTGAAAAAAGCTTATAGAATAAGGACACAAAGAAAATTCTGTACAGTTGTATAATGTCTTAGCATTTTAAGCTAAGTGTTATTATAAAAGTTAAAAAACATTAAAAAGTTTATAAAATAAAAAAGTTATGGTAAGCTAAGATTATTATTGAAGAAATATTTTTTATAAATTTAGTATATCCTAAGCATACAGTGTTTATGAAGTCCACAGTTGTGTACAGAAATGTCCTAGGGCTTCACTCACCACCCACTCACTGACTCACCCAGAGCAACTTCCAGTCCTGTAAGCTCCATTCATGATAAGTGCCAGATACAGGTGTACCATTTTTTATTTTTATACTGTATTTTTACTGTACTTTTTCTAATGTTTAGATATGTTAAGATATACAATACACATCATTGTGTCATCATTACCTACGGTATTCAGGACAGTAACATGCTGGATAGGTCTGTAGCCTAGAAACAATAGGCTATTCCTTATAGCCTAGGCGTATAATACGCTATACCATATAGGTTTGTGTAAGTACACTCTATGATGTTCACACAACAAAGTCACCTAGCAACGCATCTCTCAGAACATATTCCCACCATTAAGTGACACATGACTGTATAAGTTTTTTTCTTCACGTCTCCCTTTAATTTTCTCTTTAATATGTTAACTCAGAGGTGGTGGTTTGCTGTTACTCTTACTGTTACTGTTGTTTTAAAACTAAGTATTATTAAGAAGCCAACTGTTGCTACTTAGTAACTTTCATCCCTATAATCCTGGCATCAGGCAAGCAGGTAATGGACTCTCAACATGTAAGTGAAAGGGATTTCTGTATTTGCCCTGTGAACATTTGCCCTAGGCATTCTCAAAGATTGAGCACAGTGTTAGTGGACTTGGTTTTTGTAGCTAAAGAGAACCAAAAACCATATGCCATTTGCTCAGTGGCACTTGGTAGTCTTTTTCAAACCGTTCAAATGTTTACATATGTTACTTTGGAAGTCCCAGCTGCACTCCCACCAGACATAACACCTGCTCTCACGTCATTCCATTTTTCCATCCTCTATTTATAAGTGGCATCTTGATGAGAAATCAGAAAAAACTCCGAGAGAGCCTCAGAGCTTACAGTTCTGCAGACCACAGATTAGGGTGCAGAGCTAAACAAAATGAGAACTGCAAAGCACATCAAGGACTCCCCACATTTACTGAGCTCCATTCAGAAGAAGGAGAGCTCCTGAAAACTCCACGTGAGAACAATTTATTGCTATGGCATCTTAGAAGACCTGAATAAAGGCAGTCTCTACTACAAGGGATCTGGACACTGAGAATTGGAATAAGCAAGGTACAGAAGACTCTTGAATTAGTTCTCCAAATAAACTTGAGTAAAAGTAAACCAAAGGCACAATGAAGAACTGTAATAGCCATGTTGTTCTCTGAATGCAAATGGAACTGGAAATCTTTCCAAGCCTCAATATCTTCAACCAGTAAAATGAAAGGGGCAAAAGTATGTACTGGAAGTCATTGTGAAAATTAAATCATCAACATAAAATATTTAGCATAGAATCTTCCAAATGAGGGTTGTCATTATTATACTTATTGCTGCTGTCATTATCATTTTGATTTTTCAGGAATTAAGTTCTTAAAGCGTGCATTAGGATGAACCCTGATTTTTGAATGTAAGAAATAAGTTTTTCTTTCTGACACCTTAATCTTTCTGTATGTTCTCTGCTATCTGCCCAACTACCTGGAAGAGCGACTGGCAAATGAATGAATGAATGTTCAAATAAATGCATTTTGGCATTATTGCATTTTATATTATTTTCCTTCCCAACTACTTCCTGGAATCTTGCATCTTTTATTGTGAAACAATGATTTGTTCTCTGTTCTTCCCAGCCTATCCCAGACTGCTGTAGTCTTCACAACAGTTACAACATTTGAAATTTTAAGTGGTCTATTTTCCCACTACTGCCAATAAGTGTGTTCCTACTAAATCCATTTATCAGCTCTGTGATGAGCACAGAGATGACTAGGAAGATGAGTAATAATAGCAGGCAAGCTGATATACCTCAAATTTTCTAAAATTACTAAATGTGCCATGCCTGTCTTTCACATAAAAGATTATGGGGTGATAGAACCAGTACATTAAATTTGGAAAAGCAGCTTAGTTATACAGGCATAGCCAACTGAGTCTACAGTGCAACTTTCCCATAAGTCTACCCTATAATCAATTACATATTTGCTTAAGGTCCAAATCGCTGGAGAGAGAGATGTCTGCTAATCTGATTAAATTATGATCATTACTTCTAGCCATCCAGCAGTTTAAGGAGGAAAAGAGGAGGATCTCTTTTAAAGTAGTCATACCAAAAAATTTTCCTACAATTCTCTTTAAATTTCAAGCTCTTTTGCTTAGCATGAATTAGCAAAAAAATTGAATGAGATTGTAATTCAAGGGCACAGCATTCTGAATTCTCGCCTCTCAATAACCTTTCCTTTCAAAAACAATTCAAAAGAAGACAGCATATTAATCCAATGTCACAAAGAATTTTCACATGTGCTATCGAAAAAAACTCACCACACAAAGCTAGCTTAATCTTTCATGTCCTACTAATTATTTCTGTTAAGAAACTACTTTTTATATTTGAGAACGTTTGTTACTGCCAGCATCCTGTTGTGATGAAACACATAAACAACAAAAATATAAGAAAGGCCAAGGAGATAAGAATTGAAGCTTAGTCTGACAAACGATGCTTTTCATAGTTAGCAGGATAATGGAGTTGAAAGCAGTTAAGAGGAGAATGAAAAAGGGAGAGCTGACTCCGTCTGAGATGCCAATTTATACTGTGTTTTTCCCTCATTACTTTTGAAGTAAGGCAAACATCAGACACTGTCATATGGCACTGACAGTACAGAAGCAAGTTCCTAAGCCAAAAACAAAAACCAAAAATTAATTTAATCACACCCAACTAGGATTTTTCAAACCATGCTCTGATACAGTTAGAAGAACAGATAAGGAGTAAATGAACATAAATGTCTTTTGTAATAATTACTAAATAGTTATTATACCACTCTCTAATTTCTAATTATGCCATAGGAAAAAAAGACACACTGTGGCAACCATAAAAATTTACCTCTTAGATCTCCTACTGTTGGAAGCATAATTGACCAACAGTCCTAGCTGCTGCCTTTGGAAATCATTCCCTGTTTGTTACGGGGCCATGCTTCCTGTAGGCTGCTCCCAGCCAGTGCCTGAGCCCATCCCTGCAAGGTGCAGGGCTCCCTTATGGGAAGACTCTGGCTGGAAGACTCCCCGTCAGCCTTGCTGAAACTGTCTGAAAACTGCGCTTACAACCTAAGACCATCCCCTTCCGCTCTTTCTCGCATTCTTTCTCCCTCACTGCCTTCCCTCACTCCTTCAGAGGAGTCATAATTGCATCACCGTCTGAAAGTTCTTCCAGTCCCTTCTGGCCCTCCTCCCTTTGCTTCACTAGTATTTCCCTCAATTAATCTCTTCACAGCTAAGCCTACTGTGGCACCTGCTACTCAGATGATAGTTACATATACCTATACTTTACACAAAAGAAAATCTGGGCAGATTCATTTTTTACAAACAATCATACTTTAAAGTCACTGGATAAATGTATAAAGTAAGACCATCTTTCTGCTTCTAATTATGCCCTAATTTATATTTGGTAAATTCAGATATCTGTTTATAGGCTCTCATTCAAGTTCTATACCATTCTGCCAATATCTCCAATCTTTAATACACAGATACCTAGCCCTGCAAAAACTCAAAAAAAAAAAAAGTATATTCAACTTATTTTTAAAATTTCAATTAAAAGAGCAAGTTTCTCTGGTGGCTTTCAATGAACCAGTGCAGAAGCCCATACTACTGATATCAAAAGAAAGTTTATCAAAAGATTTACCAAAAGATTTTTGGAGACTGGATATCTGAATGACCAATTCAATAAGAGCTGCCTGATCTGGAACACCTGACTGTTAATATAAACAAGAAATAAACTTATCGTGTTAAGCCTCCAATATTTAGTTCTGAGCTTGTAACAACAGCTAGTTTTACCTTAACTAATGTATAGTTTTACACCACAAGTATTCCTGACAGGATTCATAATAAAGACTTCCCTACAGTACTGATATGAAGGGTATGGCAGATGGTTCAAAGATGGTCACCAAAAGTTCTTCTTCCTGTTCAAAGATAGCACTCCTTCTCCCTCAGTAAGTAGTTTATTTCCCTCCTCCCTTGAATCTGCATGGTCCTGTGACTTGTTTTGACCAATAGAACACAGTAGAAGAGTCCTGGTGCCAGTTCCAAGCCCAACCCTTAAAAGTCCAGACAGCTATCAGTTTCAGTTTCATGGAATCCAGTGTCCACACTGTAAGGAAGTGCAGGCTACCCTGCTGAGGCAGCAACTACTTGAAGTGGCCCTGGAGGATGAGATACCTTGTGGAGTGAGACAAGCTGTCCCCACCAAGCTAACTCTGCCCAAATTGCAGATTTGTGAGCAAAACAAATGTTTCTGTTGTTTTAAGCCCCTAACTTTTGGGGTGATGATGCAGCAATACATAGCCAAAACACGGTGTAAGTGCTGTTTTTTCTAATGTCATGTTATAATGTAGAATGCCTCAGATCTCTAAGTCAGAGGTTTGAGAGTTGGACTCAAAGCTCCACCATTTACTACTGTGTGGATATAAGTCACTTACATTAGTGTCCGTTTTTCATTTGTATGCCAGGATAATAACCCTCCCTCACAGATAGCAAGATTATTAAAAAGCAAAATGCACATGGAAACACAGATACAAGACACTTAACATTTTACAAATGTTTCTTGTATCCAGATCTGGCAATTCCAGATACTTATTCATTCTTCCCTCTCCATTCCCGTCACTTTCCACAAAGACAGAGAATTGTGGAAGTTATGCCTGTTGCTCCTGCAGCTACAAGTGTGAATGATCTGTACTTTGTTTTTAAACCAAAGAATTATTACTAGAACATTCTTTAGACCATTATCCACTAAACCATTCAAAGAAGAAACTCAAGCAACCTGCAGTTTTTCCTTTTGGAAGTCATTGAAGATCCCAGAAAGAACAATACTGTGTGTTTCCCTGAGAACTTACACACTGATTCACCCTCTGTGTCTGCCTTCTCCCTGAACTGCATGCCTGAGGGGGCAAGATACTCCCCATTAATGCCTGATGCGACTTGATTCTGTAATCTACTCCTGCTACAATGTTAGAATTCTCTGCATCCTAAAGAATTATGCAGAAACAGAATCTGACTTGAAAGGCCGACTTTTCTAAAAGCTGAATTTCAGAGACATTAAGTCTTTTATTTTTTTAAATTTTTTCTTAATGTTCTCTAAATGGCATCAGAAGATGAATTTCAAAGAAGTATAATTTATTTAAGACTTCACTTACCAAACAAACATAGCAAAAGATATCAAACATCTGCAGTTTTCAATCACACAGCTCACAAGGAAGCACAAAATGGTTTTAGTGAAGTGCATAATTTGACATCTTTGCCATCAAAGGTAATTTTAAACACATAATTCAAAATGTCCATTGACAGCAAGTCTCTCTAGCTGGGTATTAATCTGCCAGGATGAATCTGGAAACATCAACGTCTCTCAGTTACAAGTATAAACTTTAAAAATGAGAAGTAAAATCATGGTGGCATGAACAGGGCATAGATGGGTAATTGACAAGCCTGCATAATGTAGAAAAATCATAGGTTAGAGAAAAAGTCCTAGCAGTAATGTAGAGCTTTGTATTTGTACAGCCACTTCCCCCAAATAGATCAAAGCCCCTTGTGTACATTATCTCATTAATCCCCCTGCTACCTGCTGCAGTGGCAATGTGAGGGCAGACGCCCATCAGCGGTGATTCTGTGGGCATCAGTGTCCTGTGTGGTAGGCTATTGTGAACCCTATTACTTCCATTCTCTTGTCTGTAATAAAGTGTGAGATTAGTGTTCGAGTCACAGCTGGAGATGTAACGCCGCATCAGTTCTTAAACCAATTTATCCCTTTTCCCAACTTGTCACACTACACAGATAACTAAAATATTTCCATTGACAAGCACATTATTAATGGGCTGTAACTGTGTCTCTGAAAGAGAGTTCAAAGACATCAAAAACATCTGTAACTACTAATTAGAGTCTTGCTTAAACTACATGAAATTATTTCAGAAAGCAGGTTATCTGTGGGACTCATTTGTTGCTCAACACCCTAGACATTTCAGACATTTGATTCTGTTTCAATCACTCTTCCCACCTCCTGTTAGAAAGATTATATGCACAATACAATGCTTGTATATGTAGATTCATGAAAAACAGGAAACAAAAAATACTATTTTACTATCGTGCATACTAACCTCTGAAAATCAGATTACCAAAATTTTATTTTATATCCATTATTCATCATATTTTATAAAAAATAAGCCTCTGTGAAATAACTTTTTCAAATGCTATCCATTCACAATATATCAATCAAAATTGTCAAACTACAACTGATCTTTCCAAAGGAAGAGAAAAATACACTGGTTTAGTACCCTATTTCAGTGACGTAAAAGCCTTCATATATGCTAATAATTTTATTACATTGGAAGATTCTATTGAATAAATATCTTTGATAATCCAAGGATTATATCTACCATTTCAAATTCTCTTTAAAATAAAATTCAAAAACTATGTCTTCACTGGAATTTTAAATCAATGACTTTACTTGCAAAATATAATTATGAAGAAACATAACCAACTTTTTAATTTCTTGGAAAGAATACACCTTGATTCTGGGATATGTAGCTGAAGGAGTAAGGTCATATGAAAACTTTCAGATTATGTCTGCTCGGAGATACTACCCTGAATCTTTGAATAAAATAAAATATTTGGTATCTACCTGGGCTTTATCAACATCCATATTTTCAGGAGAAATTTCATTTTCCTAAGTAGATCCCTTATGAGAAAGTTTCAGAAGCACTTAGGGATAATGATGACCAAGAATGAGTATTCACTGATTTGATTAATTAAAGCTCTATATGCAGGTATTGTATTTGTAGTGAAATCGTATTGCTTTTACAAAAGGCTGAGTTAAGGATAGGCTGCCACACCTGTCTGCTACTAGTTACTGAGACCCTGCTACTCTAAGTGTGGTCCTGGACATCACCTTGGGTTCATTAGAAATGCAGAATCTAAGGCCCCAGGAAATCTAAATCCCCAACCTACTGGATCAGAATCTACATTTTAACATGGTCCCAAGGTGATTGCTATGCACATAAAACTTGAGGAAGCATTGAGCTAAAATACTATCAGAAACCTAAAACACAAAATCAAAGCGATTTCTTAACACAACCAGAGTTTCTATAGCAAGGTAACCTATTTATTTGGTCCCATCTACTCTTCATCCATCAGGTCACCAACACTACCTCGTTTCCCCTCCTCCATTTTCAAAATGTGCTTTGGTCTGTTAAGTAAATGTAACATAAATTGAGCCAAGAGTTCCATTATTGCTCCTCTTCTGGTTTCCAGCACTGACATTTTTTGCTACAATAATTGAGAAGGGTGACTTTATGTCATACAAAGGCAGAAAGGAAAGCAAGTACAGAGCTCTGAGTTCCCGGTTTTGCTTTGCTTCAGATACTGTCTAGTTTTTACTTTTCTTGATTTTAATTAATTGGCATACCATCCTCCAGTGTGACATGCTAGCGTCATAAGTGGAAATGAAATGTGTTAAAACTTTCTGCTTCTATAATATTTTATTGTCCTCATGTCATTTTATTATGAAAATGTCCCTGAACTCTTCCAAATATTAAATTCTAAGTGGAAGCTATAAATACAGTATCATTTTTCTGGATGTGAATGAATTCATAGAGCAATTTGACAGAAGACTTCTATTGACATTGAAACATGCAGTCAATAACAAACGGGAAAGTTCCACTAGAGTCAGAGGGGTTCTCAAACATACCCAAAACCATCCACACAGAATTTTGCCCAACATAACCTCAGGTCACAGGAAATAATTTTAAGTGTTGAACTTTCTCAAAGGTCTTTTAGAACCATACAGTATTATTTCCAGGGAATGTTTAGCATTAAGAATCAATATTTTGAAATATTTGGAACATGTCTCCAGGTTTCACAGGTTATGATTAATTCACAAAAGGCCAATCCTTTTGGCCCTATTCTTCTCATGGTTGCCACAGATCATAAGCAGTCTTCAGGGTGGCAATTTCCAAAATTCCTTAGGTCCTTTACTATAGCCTAAGAAATTCCAATATTATCTTTATAATTTTGTTCTGGTCATCTACTGCTGTTTAACTAATCACTCAAAACTCAATGGATTTTTTTAAAATATCGATTTTATCATGCTCACAGATCCTGTAAGCCTCTGGAATTCAGACAGGGCATATCAGGCATGGCTTGTCTGTGCTATGTGATGTTTTGGGCTTCAGTCGAGAAGGCTCATATAGCTAGGGATGACTCAAGTGGATGTGGATAGAATTCCAGAGGCTGGGTAGGGAGGGTTTAACTGAGTCAATCAACCATCACCCCTATGAATGGCCTCTCCATGTGGCTTGGACTGTCACAGTCTGGTAACTTCAAGATAGTCAGACTTTTTACCCTAGTCAGCTCACAGCCTCAAAAGCAAATGTTCCAGAGAATACAGCAAAAGCTGTATGAGCTGTTACAGCCCAGCCTCAGCCATACGCTGTTGCTTGAAATGGTCACAAATCTGCTGAGACTCAAGGGGAGGAGACAAAAACCCTAATCTCAACAAAAATGCTGTCAAAGAATTTGAGGCAATATTTTTAAATTGTGACATACCTATTGGACTTAAGAGCAATAGTTCCATTTAAGAAATGGTTCCAAAGTTTTTGGAAAAAAAAAAAAGTTTAAACATCATTGATGAAATCCAATCCTGCAGATGAAGAAAATGATCTTGATTGAAGGAAAATATTGTGCTATATATTTGTTTTCTATTTATAATTTGAACCAGGCTGTATGCAATTCTCTCAATCTAATCCCAGTATTCTTAGCACTATATTAAAGTGGCCTTTCCTTGATTGGAAGAATAAATTATTCTATGCTCCACCTGTAAACTCTACAAAAAGTACAAAGACACACCACCTTTAAGAGATTATTTATCTACCAAAGTCACTTTGGACACCCTGAAAGACAAATTTCTGAATAAAATTATTTATTTATGAACACTTAAACTGTTCACTGCCCAGACATACTAAGATAAATTTTCTCCACTCTCTGCATCATGTTAGTACCCATAATCACTCTTATGGAATGAAATAGAATGGAAAATGCATTCAATCAGGTAAAGAAAGTATGAAAACTATGAGACTATGCTCTCCCCAAACTAGGAAAAACACTTAGGAAGTCACATTTCTCAAGGTCAAAACAAGGAGTGGAGAAATTTCCTCCATAAAGAGAGATAGGAATCTCCTTGCTAGAAAGAAACAATGAAAATTACATGGGAAAGTGGTAAACCCATTCCAGGATTGATAGAATACAGTATAAATATCTAAAAAGTTTAGACATTAATTGAAAAAATCTGGGAAGCGACTGAGGGAAGCCAGCAGCTTGCTAGGGCTAGATGTCAATGTTGCCTTCCCCAGTCCTGGGGCCAACACAGGCAAGGCAGCTCCACAGATCCATCACTCAGGGGATGCTGGGGTGAGGATCGGTGAGAATGATCCAAGGGGACGACTGCACCAAGCCCAGGAGCTTAGGAAATAGGCAGTTACTTATTTATCACAAACATAGAAGTTTCCACTGGTTGTATTTGTACATTTGAATTTCTAACATTAGGAAGAAATGTTATCCTTAAATTTGGAGATTATGAGGGTCAAAAGCTGGCACCTGAATTCCATACAAGGATGAACTAAGAAATGTTGTTCTTAGATGAGGAAGGTAAAGAAATCTACTTCACGATTACAGGGTCTACGTAATTCTAAGCATGTCAATTAAATGTACATATATACATTTAATGTACACATACATTCAAATCTTCATTTTCCCATACAATGTTGCCAAGTAAATGCCTGAATCTAATAATAAAACAGAAGTTTTACTTACTCTTTTATGAAAATCCCATGCTTGACACTGTGTATTCATGTATGTGTACTGTGTGTTAGATAGGAAATCGTTTAATTTTTAAATGCATGAAAATATACTTTTTCAATTAAACTGTCCTATCAGTTGTTTAAAAAACAGAAAAGATGAGCGCTTGATGGTCAGTTATTTCTGATTAGGCTCCGTCCATGCCATCAGGAGCCTTGACAGTAGAGCAAAGATCTTTCCAGAGGCATTTATTATACTAGAAAATTTTCCAGTTAAAAAATAAAGAAACTTTGATGAAACTAAAATTGAAGTGAGGTAGTTAATGATCCATAATTAAACCAGTTTCCATAGAAATTAATCCAATAAAACAGATTTTAAATTTTTACATTTTCTTCCAAAAGCTTAAACAACATGGAATCATAAAGCCCGAATTCATTATGAAACCATTGATTTAAGATCATTAATGACAAACCAAGTATTTTTTTCAAAGAAAAAAAAAATCACACATTAGTTCCACAGCTTTGCTTCACATATTTTCTAGTTAAGGGTCTTTCTGAGGAATCAACAAAGATAAAGGAAATGAACTATGCACCAAGGATATATTACAGGATACCTGTCTCCTTCACAGTTATACCTGTTCATGCCACAGCAGCTTGTTAAATTGTGAAAAATAGAACGGGAGGAGACAGCTTGATAATAAATAATTGTATCAATGCACTAAATCAACTACTTATTTGGATGTCAAATGAATAAGCTTTTAAAAAGAAATACTTTTGAGGGACAAAATACTTAAATAATCTCTTCAAGTTATACTATTTCTAAGCCATATATATATACATACATATATATATATATTTGTCTTTTTTTTCTTTTTAAGAGACAGGGTCTCGCTCAGTCACCCATGCTGGAGTACAGTGGCTATTCACAGATATGATCATAGCTCACTATAACCTCAAACTCCTGGGCTCAAGCAATCCTCCTGCCTCAGCCTCCGAAGTAGCTGGGACTACAAGTGCACACCATCACACCTAGCTAGGTTTTGTAGGGGTTTCTTTGTTTTTGTTTTTGTTTTTTGTAGAGTTGGAATATTGCTATGTTGCCCAGGCTGGTCTCAAACTCCTGGCCTCGAGCAATCCTCCCACCTTGGCCTTTCAAAGCACTGGGATTGTAGGTGTGATATATTTTTAATGACTATCTGATCAAATTTTCTAATAAGATTAATCATCTCTATACGGTCCAAGTCTTACTTTCATGGTTTTTCATTAAAAAGTACCTATTGCAGTAAGAGCCTTTGGTGTCAAGGACATGAATTATATCCCAAGGAGAAGAGTAGGCCATAGTACCCCTCCTGGCAGCTCAAAGAGGAAGAAGACTAGACTGTTAATTCCATGAGGCCAGAGAATAAACTGCTTGTTTGTGCTTTTGCTTTTACCAATTTGTGAAGGGAAAACTAGAAGTAAATCCTAAGTTATCAAACACTAGTACTTGACTTCACTCTCTTTTTATGGTTCTTTTCAGTCACATGGACATTACAGCTTCCCCTCCAGTCCATCAAACTGGATGCTCTTGGCTGTCCCACACCTGACATTGCTAGGAAGAAGGGTTGGTAGCAAACAACTGGCTCCTCTGAGGCTTCCGGTCCACAGCCACTCCAACTCAACTTCTGACCTCAAACTCCTAATGACTTCTGACTCACTCATGACTTCAAGGAAAGTATCTTTTTCTCTTCAGATTTACCAATGCTTCCTTCCAGCACTTTGACTTCTTCAGGTTCTTCTAGGCTATCAGTTCTGTCATAGCTTTTCCTCTTTTCATTGTCAATCTCAACCCCAAGGTTAATCACCTGAACTACACTCTGACCAGCACCCTTAGTTTCCTCCTGCCCCAGTGCCTTCTGAGAAACTGGCCAGATGAAGTCCAACAGCAGCACAATGTTAACCTGGGATGCTGGACTCCAACTCTCATCTAGGTAGTGGTATATAGATAATCCCAATACTGTGTCAGATGACACCCTGATCAATTCCCATTCTCCAACTTCTGCTGGAACGTAAGAAGCATCAACCAGTTCTTTCACACTTTCTTGGTCAGCTTCCTTTTCCATTCCTCTCGATAACCGTTACAGACCTGCTCAGGCTCCCAGGTTCCCAATCCAGTCAGCAAACAATTTGCCTTAAGGAAATCAAAGCAATAATGTATGCCCTGGTGGGACTATTGGAATGGTGGAGTAAGGGGCTCAGCAAATCTGCCCAAAAAGCAATGATAAAACTGGATAAATTTGTCAAATACAAAGATTTAAAGACATTGAAAATAGAACAAAGGCATTAACCAAATTAAGAAGAACCTGGACAAGAAAAACTACTGAACCTCAGATAAGAACTTCTCTGTGGCATGTTAGCCTGGGTGGCTACTATTTTTCCCTCCATAGCCGTGTGTGCCCAGCTATGTACTAGAATGAGGCAAGCCATGAAAACCAATAGATTCTCAGGCAGGAAGGGTAAGGACTGACTTGATATTCAGCAGAGCACAGAAAGATGCCCACAATTCTAGGCACTGTTGAAAACAGCAGCAATTTTCCTGACAAATGAGGAAGGCCAAGGTCAGTTAGCCTAGATGGGGCAAGCAACAGTCAGACTAGGCATAAATTTAACAGGAAGGTCCAGGAAATGAGGCAGCCAGATAGGACTTCATAAGCTCCCAGGTAACCCTGGTAGTCAGAAAGGCAGCGAGCATGTGCAAAGCTGTTCACACTCTCAGAGGAGCCTGGGGAAGGCAGCTGCCTGCCTGTTGCTGGATGAATGTGAGGCCTTCTGCAAGCAGAAAGGAAAAGGCAAGAACAACCAGTAAACTGTCCCCAACTCACACACAGATCCATGAACAAGGGCAGAGGCCTTAATTGCTCAAGGTGAGTGAGCACAACCTCTGCCTGATTATTGAAAGACCACTAAACAAACCTAATATAAGAGCAAACTCTATGAAGTCAGGCTTAAAAATAAAAGTAATAACAAAAAAGAAAAAATTTGAGCAGATATCAGAGATCACACACTGTGAAGGAAGAGAGACTACACAGAATTAGTCCAAACAAGTCATTAGCCAATAAACAAACAAACAGAAACAACATCCAAGAAAGAATTGAAATTTTCTACAATATATTATCTAAAATTTCAAGTTTGCAACAAAAACTTATGAGACATGCGAAGAAACACAAAAGTGTGATCCATACAAAAGAAAAAAATCAAGAGAAACTGTCAGCTAGGGACCTAGATGTACTTAGCAGATAAAGATATCAAAGCAGCTATTAGAAATAGATTTAAAAACTAAATAAAATCATATTTATAAATTAAAGTAAGATAATAGTAACTCATCAAATAGAGAAAAAAGAGTTAAAGATTATAAATACAGGAAAATTCTGGAATTAAAAAAGTATTAAAAACTGGCACTTCCAATTTCCACCCCACTGTGCAAAGAGCTTGGAAATTGTCGCTCCCACCCTCATAACAAGAAGAAAGCTGAAAAGCTAAGAATCAATAACTATTCTTAGATTCATCTGAGAATAGAGGTTGCAGGGCAAACTGCTGTCCCAAACACTGGAAAAACAGGAGATGAGAGAGAATCACAGCTCACCACCAGCAGAAGCCACTGGAGCCAGAAACTGGCAAGAACAATAAAAGCTATAAATGACAAACTGCTGGATTCTGAGTGTCGACTGGTGTGAGAGCTAAAACTTCTGGGGGAAGCTCACCAGGTTCTCACTGTGAAAACCAGAGATACTCTGGAAGGGGAAAAAGAAAAGTAATCATTCTGAAATGCACCCAGAGTATTCTGCTTTCTGAAAATGGAAGTCTTCCCCTTAAACTACAGGTGTTTCTCAACTTATGATGGGGCTATGTCCTTCTAAACCCATCATTAATTGAAAATATAAGTTGAAAATGTATCTATTAATAACACACCTAACCTACAAATATCATAGCTTAGCTTATCTTAAATGTGCTCGAGACATGTACATTATCCTACAGCTGGGCAAAATCATCTAACACAATGCCTATTTTATGATGAAGTGTTGACTATATCATGTGATTTATTGAATACTATCCTGAACATGAAAAACAGAACGGCAATATGGGCACTCACAGCACAGTTTCTACTAAACGTGTATCACTTCATCATAAAGTCAAACAACAGTCACAGATCGTACTTTACTACTGCCTTATCTGACCTAGGGAAGGGCAATTAGCCAACTCCACCCCCCTTTAGTGATCCTATCGCAATACGAGAATAAACAAAACAAAATTTTTTAAAAAGACTAAGAAACTCTTATAAATATCACAGTCCAGAGACTCTGACCCAATTTTTTAAAATAACGATTTAATCATAAGACTACAGAATGCTTCCCCTCCCCAATACCTTACCACCACATCAACCGGGCTCTAGGACAATAACAGCAGACTACACTACGACAGAGAGAGCTGCAAGACAAGACTCTAACGGGGAGTTTCTAGGGAAACTCAAGGACACTAGAATAAATTGAAACCTCTGACACCTATGGCAACAGAAAAAGACTAACTTCTCACCATATAAACACAAAATCTCACTCTAAAGGCCCATTTATCTCAGTACCTAATACATGAGACATCATGTCTAGCTTTCAACAAAAAATCATAAGGCATGCTAAAAGACAAAAATAAAGAGACTTAAAACAAGCATCAGAAAATAATTCAGGTATGGCAGAGTTTTTTTTTTTTTTTTTAATTATCAGGCCAAGAATTTAAAATAACAATGGTTAATATGCTAAAGTTTCTAATGGGAAAAGCAGACAACATGCAAGAACAGATAAGTAAAGTAAGAAGAGAGACGGAAACTCTAGGCAAGAATCAAAAAGAAATACTAGAACCATAATTCTTGTTTCTATAATTTAAAAAAGAAAAGAAAAATGTTAAGTTCCATGATGCTATGTTTCCAAAGACTAAAGTTTGGGAGGAATGTTTTGATGGTTTTAAAAATATTTTCTTACCTTTGGATACACTTGGAAAAAATTAATTTTGAAAAAGAGTAATGAAATGGCTACAAAGGTTGCATACAGACTGAAGGTGACAATGACAAAAGAATGTTCTTCAAGCAATATAAAATGTGTATAGGATAGCCGTAAAACAAAATAAAATGAATTAAAATGTGTCATACCCCCTGTTTAAAAATGTTAAGAGAATAACATCAGGAGAATTTAAGCCTTCTCATGAAACCTAACATAATCGAAAGTATCCGGAGTCCAGAAGATGATGGAAGACAAGTCAGAGTAAAAGTTATTTGGGGCTGAAAAGGAAACCCGCCAAATTCTTCTGGGGAAAAAAAAAGTTGAATTTTTTTTAAGGTAAATTCATCTAATTAAAAACTTTGAGACAAAGGTAGAGGTAGCATAAAAACTATTAGGATATGTCTTCCAGCATAATCTTACTGAGCCAAATAACTTGGTCTAATAAACTGTGTGTTTTATTGGAATTATTTTTTTAAAAAAAAACTTCCAGCAAGTGCTTTTGTACATAACAATATTACCATAAAAGAAAGTTATGAGTTAAGGAGGCAGGACAGCATAAGAGTCGGAATTTAACAGATCTGGCTTCGAAGTCTGTTTTTACCAGGTACTAGTTGGTTCACTTTGACAAATTTCTTATCCTCCCTGAGTTTTGGTTCCCTACTCTTTAAAATAAGTTTTAAAGCATCAACTTTCTGTGTTATTGTGAGTATAAAATCAAATCATGCATGTAAAGCACTTGCCCCAGTGCCTAGCACATCACAAGTGCTTAATAAATGCTAACTGCTGCTATTGCTTTTACTTGTATTAATACAATTATTACTCAAACTTCCCAAAATAATATAAGATAACTTGTGATCTGTAGTGGACACCTTTTATTTGTGATCACCCAATATCATTTGAACTCCCTCTCCAACTGTGATAGTACCCACTTTGCAAATCCTGCCTTCTTTTGTTTGGTATCTAAACATTACATCTCCCAAGACTCCTTGCAGTTATGGTGCAAACACGTGGCCTATGTTCAGAGGAGACCAAGATGCAGAAGTGAGCTAAGAGAGGGAACAAGCTGAAGACAATACACCTGTTGATAATACAGAACATGATTTTGAAATCAGAAGAAAGAAGCAAGTATTCCAGCACTGACAGTTCCAGGAGGATAGTTTCCAATTCAAGGCAGTGTGTTTCTAGGTAGGACAGATGTAGCAGCCCCCTTGTCTCAGTGGTGTTGTTCTGGAAGCTATTCCCAGAGGCTTACCTCACAATATTGGAGAGCTGGAGAAATAGACTACTGGCTGCCTGATATCTTTTAATAAATCTGGTTAATCTAGCTAGAAAGGATTCTGTTCTTGGGAACTAACAATTCTAACCAATAGAAGTCCTGACTTGGAAATAAGCTCACAAAATATCTTGTCCCATTTGGCATCTAAGAGTGGCATTAAGGACTGCTCAGTAAGTGACCATTTGAAAAGAATCATAGTTTCACAGTTACAACACAGAAGACACCCCTCAGTGTTATAGTGTATGGAAATTTATGAATAAAGGGAAAGGATAGAATGCCAGTCACTTGGAAGATCTCCTAGCCAGCTTCTGCTTTAATGCTCGAGTCCTACTGGAGGAATTTTGAGGAAATGCTGAAAATGCTGTTTCACAAATTCTATTTGAGACCCTGGAAACAAATGCACAGCTTTGTGGTGTGCATGACAGAGTTCAGCACTACTGGAAAAATGAGGCAGTCTCTCACTTCAAAATTTCTCTGCAGAATGAAACAGCTAGAGCAGATTTAAAGGCAGGTCAAAGAGACTCATCCTGGACCAGCAAAGGAAGAGAAGAGGACGTGGCATTGATGGTTGAGCATTACCAGGAGATGGTGCTGTAGAGTTTCAACAGTAGGTTCACACCATCCTTTAGTGGCTTGCAGGCATCTGACCACTTTCTAAAAATTATTTTCCCAGGGGACCCAAGCAGACTGAAAGAGGGACGACTCATTGTAATCAACTGGTCATAAGCACACAACTTTGGGAAAACACTTTCTGTGTGGGACAAAGAAACAACAGGTAGAAGTGCCTAAATCTTGTTAGAATACCATTCTCCTCCATTACTGTGGTTCAGTTTTGTTCTCTGATTGGTAGGTCATGAGGAAACACAGGCTGTATTTGCAGAGTCTGTTTTAGTCAAGTTCCTTAAAGCAAATAGTAGGAGAAAGATCATATGACTCTCAGAAACAAGAGTTTGTCATAAAGATATTCAAGAACATAATATTGTCTCTTCATCCATATAGCCACTCTGGGTTCTAGACTGGGAGGTTGAGAGGCTTCACGTAACACTGAAACAATAGATCAGATTCTGCTGGAATATACCCTGAGGTGTAGTGACCTACCTGCTCTTTTTTTAACCTCGCCTTTATACATCCCAATGGAAGACTTCAACTGGGTCAATTTTCCCATAGATGGCAATATGGAAGACCATTATTGGATAGAGTTTGAACCAAGTCAGTTCAGAAGTACTTGATCTGACCACATGATCCATCTTTGGTTTAGTCTCTAGTCCTTTTTCTAATTGGTACTGGCCACTAGCTGTATTAATTTTCAACCCTTGTGGCATGAGTGATAGCAACTTATCCAAGACAGAATAGATTAGGGACAAAAAGTTAAGGATATGACAGTTCTTGGAGCCACATAGTCTTCTTCACGGTTTGCCAAGTATAACATTCATCTAGGAGAATTTAAAATTCTGGTGCAGCAGCCATCTGCTTTGTGTACTAAACATGAATACTACTTTTTGGCCCTTTACCAATGACCCTGGTAGAAATCTTACGGTCTCCCCCTGCCATCCATATAAACATAGACTGTCAGATATAATTTCTTTTGACAAATATACCAATGAATTGTAATATTTTAAACCAGAACTTTCCCACTTCCACAGAACATTAATTCTATATGTATTGTTCTCAAAAAGGGCTCCATATTCAACTAACCCCCAACACGGGATGCTCAAGTCTAGAGATATTGATCTGCTGTCTAAAAAAGAAGACATAATCTAACGTGGCCTAATTATTGAAGTATTAGATGACTTCTGAAGACCCAAGCCTGGAGTTATAATATGAGAAGAGAATCATTGTACTGGGGCAGAGGGCAGAGAAAGAACATTAAGCTTCTTGTGGAAACATGAAATCCTAAATACTATAGTATACTGCACCAACTCCTGCAAAGAAACTTTCGAATTTTGAATTCAGTATACCACCGGATGCTGAATAAGTTTCTAGTAGCTGAGAGAAAAAAGAGCAGGAAGGCAGTCAAAACCTTATTGCCTATCATCTGTGCCTTCTGGATAGACAATGTTCTACAACTTGGATAGCATACTTTGGAAAACTTAAGCAGATGGGGATGAGAGTCCATTTTCTTCAGACTCATCAAAAGGGAATAAAATCATTGCCTATTTATGAGGACAAGACTAGCTGTTACAATGCAAAAAGTATGACGAGTCAAACACAACAGTTAATTTTTTGCTTACAATAAATCCAAAATGGGAGTGATTGTGATAGGGAAAAGCCTCTGATTATTGAAGTGCACCCTACAACCCTGGTAAGAATAGCCAATTCCCAGCACCCCAGGGCTATTTCATCACATTGACTTTGTCCTGCAAAGGTGCCACATCCTGAGCAAATTCCTACCAGGGCATAAAGTAGAAAATCCCATCATTGTGCTATTTTATTTTCAGTAGGGCCATGATATTCTGACACATAGTGATGATTTTTTTTCTTGCTATTCAGAAAAATAACTTAATCACAAAAGGAATCAAGAATCACTCTGGACCAGGGGTGATAATCAAAATATTTAACAATTGGTCCAGCATGGGCACTGAGCATCATACAGATGCCAAACACTTACAAAGGAGACTACTCATAATCCTGAACCAGTTCATACCAGCTGATACCAGCCCTGCTCTCTGTTCACACCTGGGGGAGGATGCAGAAAGACTTCAGGTACCTTAGAGCTCAGGCTACAGAATCTGAGGATAGGTTTCTGTTCTAAGGTAGAAAACCAGTCATATCAACCAGGTTCCACAGTAATCATTATGCAGTTCCTTTAAGCCAAAAGCCATACCAGCCCCTGTTCCTGAGGGATGCGAATGGGAATATGGCTGAGTCTGGCGGCTTCCTATGTAGGGAACATGTACCTATTCCTGCAGGAACTGTTATAGAGTTGAGTATCTTGATGGAGAAGGAAGGGGAGCTTATTCTATCTAGTAGAGGTTCACAAGTATGGTTGCGGTCAGGACTCACTGACCTCACACCTAGAATAGAGAAAGATGGACTCCCACATAGGCCCACCTTGTCCAGCAGATGGAACCACAGGGAGCCAAGCCCACGAAAGTATGAGTGCTCCAGGGAAATTTTTCTGTCCCTTTTCTAACCCTTCATGAAGGGATTTCTCTGAGATAAGAAGGACTGGTGGGAGAATGTGTCAGGGATCACACTTCAAGTCCAAGTTGTACTATCCTGGAATAAACAAGATCAATGCTCCACGTGGATCCCCTAGGACCTTTCTTATACCATTTCCATATACCCTTGCCCCCAGATTTGGAATGTTTTCAACAGGAAGGGCCTTTACAGGAGGAGGACTATCCTCAGGCCACTGGAGTCACTTTGCCTGAAGACACAAGAGCTGGAAGTGCTTGAGAGTTTATGTTTGCCTGGATCAGCCTTTGGCCAACAACTAACAAGTATGGGAGTATGAATGCCCAGCACGCTGGCCTTGGTTTGTGGGAACTCTGAGGTGTATCCTATACCCAGTATGCCACCAAAGGATCAAGGTGAAGCTACCCTCTGTCAAATTTTCCTGAGACCTCACCCGTGTTAGCTTCTTCCTCTTCTGTCCCAGGCCCCCATCCTTTCGTGCTTTCCTTAGGACACTTCTGTAATGAATCACTTGCACACAAATCTCATCTTAGGATCTGCTTCTCTGGAGTCTAACTTAACATGCTGGGATGCAAAAGGTGACTTTGACAATAAGGGAGGAGCTAACATTTGTAGGTTCAACAGAAGACTAATATTCATGGCAGCTTTGAGAAGACCTCAATGGCTAACCCTATTTTCTTCCTTGGAAATACATTGAAAACTATTTAGAATTTGTTCTATAAGAAGAAAGAATTAATAATAGGTATATTTTAAAGTCATGAGAATCATACTCTTTTGGCCTGGATTCCTCTTTCCTATCCTCTTCCCCTAAATTATCCAGGAAATAAGAAACAAGGAACCTTCCATTTGAAGATAAATGTCTCTCTTTTAGTTTCTAATGAACAGAACTGAGAAACTGCACAAGTGCATAAGATAAATATAAGATCCAATACGGCCCTAAAGCAAGTACACTTAATTAGCTAGGCTAATAGAGGGAAGAAAGGCCATAGATAACCCAAACCAATATATTATCCAAAAATAATTTATATTTGCTTTATTTAAACAGGTTTATTTTTCTACTTGTCTTTGCTTTAGGCAAATATCCAAGTGAGATTTCTTTCCCTGAGCACATATCACCTGGGGCAGGAAGATGACCACTAAATTGTGAAGGTCTGAGGATACAACTTGCCGTCGTAAATGCATGAAGCAGATTTACTTCGTGTAGTATCAAGAACTGAATCCAAGTAGTTTAAACACTAGAAATGATGAAATTTCTTATTAGATTTGACTTTGGTTAGAATTGTTTCATAACTCCAAGAACAGAGAAATGACTTAGTAACTCTGGATACCTAATAAGTCTCCTACCGATTAGAAGTTGCTAAGAACAGGAATAGAAATTTCCTGAGATCAGCTTCATTTTCACTCCATACAAAAAAAAATTTAAAAGATGGTACTAGGTTACAAATAAAAAACCTGACTTATGTATTACATGGGCGTAAAATTTACTAGCAATTTTTAAAAGGTTAATGAGAAAATATTTGCATGGCTTCCTGTGGGCAAGTTACTTATTTAGATGTCATTTGGGGCTACAATGGAGAACTGAAATTGAAATTAGATTCTTGACAGTGGATATTGTTAAGTTAAAGACTGTCATTTTTAAACTCAATTACTAGAATAGAAAACTATTTCAGAAATTAATTGATTTGGGATGCTTAATTAGTAACAAAAGTCTTTGGATGAATGTAGGCTACCAGAAGGACAGAGTTGACTGAGTCACATTGATTTTGAGAAATTTAGACATCCATATATTGCTGTGATTTTTGATTAGGAAACAAACTCAAGACAAACTTTGAAAAGCTAAAAAATTTCAGAAGAAAAGATGCAAGGAGGAATTTTAAGAGTGAATTACTAAATTAAAAAATCACTTTCTATTTACAAAATCAAATAAAATAAGCATCTCTGTTTTTATCTTATGAACTTTACTTTGATAGGCATTCCAGTGAATATTCAAGAAGGAAATGCCCTTGTATTTATTAAGCAGGTATTCATTTTATAACACTTACTGTTAGGCTGAACCTAGAG
This sequence comes from Lepilemur ruficaudatus, assembly GCA_963574885.1. Taxonomy (NCBI): domain Eukaryota; kingdom Metazoa; phylum Chordata; class Mammalia; order Primates; family Lepilemuridae; genus Lepilemur; species Lepilemur ruficaudatus. The sequence continues at coordinate 23,334 of CAUYRT010051036.1, forward strand.
GCTAGTGGGAGATTCCATGGGAACTTTACCTTGAAACTGGCCCCACCTCTTTGAGAGCCCATCCAAGCCTGACTATAAAAGCCCTAGATGCCCACCATTTGGGGGCTGATGCCATCTTGGCCTCAGCCCATCTGTATGCAAAAATTAAAATAAACTTCTTTTCACCTATCCTGGCCTTGTGTATTCCTCCATTGGCATTTCTAACACTTACTGACACTTTGTAGAAAGTTTAATACCATTGACCACAGTATGAAGAAACCATCCTTGAGGAAGATACAGTCATAGAAGTGGATACATAGCATCACCTGTGGAGATTTTTCAGCTTGCCTTCCTCCACGCCAGGACCCTAAGATTCTGAATCACTCCCTCACCTCAGAGTGTGAATCACTGCTTTAGTGGCCTACTATTACCAAGAGAGGTGTGGTATATATCTCTGATATATTAGATGGATAAAAGACTGAAAAACAAACAAACAAAAAACCAGTACATTAACAACTGTTAGCCCTTGAGATTGAGATTAAACAGGAAAATATCCAATGCAAGTCAAGTTTTGAGCACTTACTATGTGCTAGGAATTCTTTAAGGTGCTGGGATCTAAGTGCTAAACAAGAAAGAAAAGATTCCTGCTCTCCCAAAGAGTTTTGTACTCCAATATTTATATCATATTTTTACCCAACAAATCCAAATATGTTGCTTATTTATGCCAGGTATTGACCTATAAACACCTTATTTAATCCTCATAACAAGTTTATCAGTTAGGTATCATAAATATTCCCATTTCACAGATGAGGGACCTGAATCAAGGCTAGTAAGTGTCAGAGCCAAGATTAAAACATAAGATACTTTTTTCCTGATTGTTGCTTTTAACTACTGTCATATGCTTCTAGTGGAAGAAGCAGCTGATATATAAATTAACAAGTTTCCTATTTATATGAGCTACAAAGGAAAAAAACTAACTTCTCTGGCTCAGTAAGCATTCAACCAGAGAAATAGAGCCAATAGGTGATATATATGCTGTTGCTATGTCTGAGGCTGGAGCCTGAAGTCCACATGGCAGGTAGGCAGGAAGGGAAGATTAGGAGAAGTCTGGAATTCTACAAGGACAGAGTGAAACCTCTGTCCATTCTTGTTGCCTCTGACCTTGGTGACAAGTGACTACTGTGAAAGCCAGTACCTTCCTTTACAGTGAGGAAACACATGCAGCTGGCCCAGCTGCTTCTTCACACTAAGAAAGCAAGTTAGTAAATCAGCAATAACATGTATTTACTGCAAAATGGCTGCAGCCTCCCTTCCAACCTCCAGTCCTGGAGAGAGACTCACCCGTGTAGCCCTCCTTAACCAGAAATTCCGGGAAAGATAGTTCAACCTGGCCAAGTTGATACATCACAAAGCCATTATATGTTCTCTGAAAAGGAATAATAGTAGGGTAGGGATGGGCAAAGACCATGGTAAACCAACTCCCTGACTTTAGAGAATCTAGAATAAAGCAGGGGAAGCAAACATTAAAGAAGTAATAACAAGTATTTAGAGTGTCCAAAAGAGGTCTATAGGTCTGCTAGTGCTATAGCAACTAGAAGAATTAGAAAGTCAGCAGAGGAGTCATCATTGAAGAGATAGATGACTTTTAAAGTCAAAGTTGGGAAATGATTACAAATTAGTTGTTGGGGATACGAGTAGATTGAGAGGGATGAGGCATTTTCCAGGTGTAGGAGATGTGCAAAAGTCACAAGAAAAGCATGGCTGGAAGCATAGTCTGAAATGAGACCAGACTTGAAAAGTAGGGAAGTGTCAAAGTTATACACATATATACCACTTAATACCCTTCCGACATTATCATTAGATGCGTCTTCACTATGAGATCTTTGACGGTAGGAACTCCGTCACCATCTCTGTGTCACCAGACACTTAACATTAGGACATAAGATAGGTGTCTAGGAAATGTTAAATGAATTAACCAATCATTCTTATCTTAAGACTTAGCATGTATGTACAGCATGGTTCAAAATAACTGATGAGCTGAAATAGTATCAGTCTAAATTTTTTTTAATATAACTCTGTCCAAAAGTTTTCTATTAATCATGAGGAAAAAAATTAACCATGAGAAAATGTTTGCAAATCTTATCTGATGAACAATTTATATCCAGAATATATGAAGAACTCATACAACTCAATAACAGCAACAAAAACAGCCCAAATTAAAAAATGGACAAAGAACTTGAATAGGCATTTCTCCAAAGAAAATATACAAATGACCAATAAGCATATACAAGATGTACAATCATGTGCCAATTAAACACAGTTTTTTAAGAAGAAAAAGAAACTGCACCAGATGAAGTTAAACAAGCAAAGGAAAAGATGCTCAATATCACTAATTATTAGTAAAATGAAAATCAAAACCACAATGAGATACTACTTTATACCCATTGGAGTGGCTATTGAAAAAAAAAAAAAAGAACAGGTATTGGCAAGGATTTGGAGAAATTGAACTCTTGTACATTGCTGGTAGGAATGTAAAATTGTACAACTTCTGTGAAAAACTATACTGCTTCCTCAAAAAACTAAACATAGAGTTACCTTATGAGTCAACAATTCCACTGTAAGTATATACCCAAAAGAATTGAAAGCAAAATCTTAGAGATATTTGTACACCGTGTTCATAGCAGCATTAGTCACAATAGCCAAAAGGTGAAAGCAACTCAAGTGTCCCATTTCAATGGATGAATGGGTAAACACAATGTGGCATGTGCATAAAATGGAATATTAGTCTCCCTTAAAAAAGAAAATCCTGAAACATGTTACAACACGGATAAACCTTGAAGACGTTATGCTAAGTGAAATAAGCCAGTGACAAAAGGACAAATATTTTGATTCCACTTATATGCAGTACCCAACGCAGTCAAATTCATAAAGATGGAAAGTAAAATTGTGGTTGCCAGGGGCTTGGAGACGGGAGAATGTGAGTTTCTGTTTAATGAGTACGGACTTCCAGTTTGGGACAATGAAAAAGTTCTGGAGCTGTATGGTGGTGACGGCTGCACCACAATGTGAATGTACTTAATGACATAACTGTGCACTTAAAAATGGCTAAAATGGTAATTTTTTATTGTGTTAATATCTTACCACAATTAAAAAATTTTTTAAACATATGTGTCCTTGAGAGCATTTACTTTAAAATCAAATTAAAATTCATTATCATGTATTGTTTTCTATTATATCTTTAGTGTGCAGAGGGAAAAATAATTGAGTTTTCTTCTAAATTAAGCTCTCATACAGGAGAGGTGAGAAACACAGGGAGAGTTATCAAATTACAGCTAGATAGGAGGAGTAAGTTCTAGCGTTCTGCAGCACTGTAGGGTGACTCTAGTTAACGATTTATTGTATATTTTCAAAATAGCTAGACAAGAAGATTTTGAATGTTCCCAACAAAAAGAAACGATAAATGTTTGAGATGATGGCTACACTAATTACCCTGATTTGATCATTATCCATTGTACACATATATCAAAATATCGCACGGTACCTCATAAATATGAACAATTATGTGTCAATTAAACATAATTTTTTAAAAGAAAAAGAATTGCACTAGATGGAGTTAAACAAGCAAAGAATTCACACAAGACTATTGCAATAGGAGAGGAAGACTGAACTCTGCTGAAACGAAAGTCAGAAAGATTTTTATGCACTGGGATGAGCTAGTGAAAAAAAAAAACTGAAGGACGTCAGTGGGGAAGTCAGTCAACTTTATCAGGCCATCTGTGTTTGCTAACTGTCGTTATAGAAGTTGGCCTGCTCCCCTCCCACAGAAACTGGGAGATGAAGCACTGTCTGTCTTGCTGAGTACGTTTCCCAGGGATGGCTCCCAAGTCCTTTAGCAAGACATTCTTGAGTTTTAAAACTAGCAAGAGACTGGGAGAAGATTTACACCCCAAAGGAGCAGAGAAAGAATTTGCAATCCCAACTTTTCTAAAGTAAATGCTGTAAGAAAAGGGAGGTCCTACAAGGAAAAACCTTGGACAAGTTTAAATTTATTTGAGTTTGAGGGAAGAGGGGAAAAACCAATTTCTGAATCAGGCAGCCCTCATAACCAGAATAGGTTCTAAGAACTCTGGTCAACAACATGATCAGACAGCACTCACAGAAAACAGAAGCAAAGTATAGAGGCAGCTTAAGTGGTTACAGCGCCTCCTGCAATTAACTGAAGCTCAGCTTCTGTGATTGAATCCCACGTTGCTTTGGTTTGGTCTGGACGGCCTAGTGCAGAAGCTTGGTCCAAATCAATGGCCTCTGACAAATTTTACTTAACAATTCCCTCCTTTTGGTCAGGCTCTCATCTCTACAATCTGCTTATTCCTTCAGTTATATGCTCTACATATCTCCTCCCTCTCACCCTGAATCACCAGTTGCTCCACGCTAGGACAAAAACCACTCTCCTTTCCCCCCCAACAAAAAAATACATCCTTCATGTAAGTTTCATTTACCAAAATCACATCCCTCTCCTCGCATAAGGAGTAATTTTCCTTACCACCTCTAGTCTCAATTATTATATATTGATTAGAATTTCCAACTTTCAGTAACCCCAACTTTCAGTGAAAACCTAGAAAACAAGCACTTCTGAACCATTTTATATCAATAATTGGTAGATGAACATCATTTTATAACTTTTAGAAACATGCTTCCTCATAACACAATGTTTCATGTTTATTAACAGACCCACATACACCTAGTTTCTCTATACTGTATAAAAACAAGATGCCAAAATACATATACTTTAAACTTATACTCAGCAATTAACATTTTAGTATTTTACCTTACTTAGAAATGACTCACATTTCATAAGTTTCTATTACTTAATAAACACATTTTCTAATAACTTCTTGGTTACCATCATAGCATCAGCTCTCCTATGCAGGAAACCAAAAAGAGCAGTACAAGAGCATACAGTAGCCCTCCCATCTGTGGAGAATACGTTACAACACCCCCAGAGGATGACTGAAAGCACGGATAATACCAAACCCTATATACAATATGTTTTTTCTATACATACATATCTATGACAAAGTTTAATTTATAAATTAGGCACAGCAAGAGCTTAATAATAAAATGGAATAATTGTAACAATATAGTGTAATAAAAGTTATATGAATGTGGTCCCTCTCTCAAAATATCTTATTGTACCATACCCACCTATTGCTGGACTGCAGTTGACCGTGGGTCCTGAAATCCCCCAAGGTGAAACTGCAGATAAGGGGAAGACTATTAGAGTCATGTCCTGTTGAAGATGGTCATTGAATGAAACCGCACGTAAATGTTCACATGGTTCATCAGGTAGCAGGAACATGCCATTCAGAGTTTTGTCGTCCCAGGATCGTGGGGATGACAAACAAAACACTAGTCATAAATCATTTTAACAATTTTAGAATGGTCACTTCACTAATATTTTTTCATATTTGTATCATCTTGCCTATTCCATGAGTTGTAGAGTACAGAGCTCTTAACAATGGAAGCTTCAAGGGCTCAGGGAAGACCAGGTGTCCAGCCAGCCCCTCCATGAGTCCACACTAAACATTCAATTTACATTTTTCAGATATACATTTTGTTTCTCCAAATCAGGTTCACTGTACAGTCTATCAAATAGATCATCATAAGAGATTTGACATGGACCAATCCTATAGATTGCATTAAATTACACATCCTAACTATTTCAGCACTAGCTGTTTTAGCATTTCCTTGATACTCAGGTTCAGTTTTACAGGTATGGGCTTCACTTTTGGCTGCATCAAGCTGAGATTGAAATTCTAACAAAAATTGCCTCAACCCTGCCACCTCCTTGGTGTAGTTCCAGCTCTCAGTGCTGCAGCTTCCATGTGCTTCTCCAGCTTTGTCTCCATATGCTACGTACGCTCCCTCACCCAATCTGAATTCCAGTTCTCCTTTTAGCTTCTCTGCAGTCTCTGTGAGATGTTTCACTAAGACCCATGACTTCTGCAGCTGCTTGGTCACACCCACTTTGGCCTTCCACACCTGCTCCCGTGCTGTGCAGCCTTGACTTCTCCACCAGCAACTTTGCTGACCTTGCTGAGTTCCTGCTGGAGCTCTGCATTCTGCTTGCTCTCCACCTGGCTTTAGGCCTGGTTCAAGGTGTCCCCCAGGATGGATTCTCCAGCTGCTCCTGAAGAGTCCAGACTTGCCCTGCAGCCGCTGCATCATCTTCACATGCTCACAGTCGCTGGCCTGCATGGACTAAATCTCCTGCTGCTGGGCCATGGGCTGCTTTTTCACCTTGGCCTCCCAGGCTGCTGCCTTGGCATTTTCCACTACTGACTCCTTATAAGTTCCTTCAGTTTGTTCTTGGTGACAGCCACAACCTTTTGCTCCATGGACAGCAGTTTTCCTTCTCTTCCAGCTGGCAATTTTTTGGCCAGGTGTGGTGGCTCATGCCTGTAATCCCAGCACTTTGGGAGACTGAGGAGGGGGGATTGCTTGAGCCCAGGAGTTTGAAACCAGCCTGGGCAACATAGTGAGACCCCTGTCTCTACAAAAAAAAAAAATTAGCCAGGTGTAGTGGTGTGCACCTGTAGTCCCAGCTACTCAGGAGACTGAAGCAAAAGGATAGCCTGAGCTCAGGAGTTTGAGGTTGCTGTGAACTACGTTCACATCATAGCACTCCAGCCTGGGAGTGCTGTGTCTCAAAAAAGACCCTGTCTCAAAAAATTAAATAAATAAAGTTCTCTCAAAATGTTCAGTTGAAGCTACCAATTCAGCCATTTTTGTAACTTCCCATCCCAGTTTATGTTTCTTAATTAGACTGCTAGGTTCAGGACAAGCTTATTTACAAATAAAACAGTTAATGCTGTTTCAGTCCCTACAGGAAATACTTCTTGTTTTATTTCAATCCCAGAATATTTTACAGAAAGTGTTTCTAAATGAGCTCTGGAATCTGAAACTGGTTCATCTTCCCTCTGCTGGCAAGATTGTATGATGGACCAATCAATTTTCTGCAGAAAAACCTTAAGGATTGAATTCAAAAGGTTCTCAGAAATTCTTCTAGCTCTTTTTGGCTCTTCTCTTGAGGCATTTTTAGAGGAACTGTTAATATCCTCCTCAATTTCTTTCCATTCTGCTGTTGTCATCCATTTACAAGCTCCACCAGGTCCCAATATCATGTGAATAAATTGGTAAATATCAGGGAGTCCTAGAAGGTAAACTTCTGTGTGAATTCTAATTCCTTGGCAAATTTTTGAGGATTTTCTCCTGGATTAGGAAAGTCTCTAATGATGGCTGTGAGCTCAGCTTTAGACCATGGAGTAAAGCTTTAGACCTTGGCAGGCAAGCCTGGTCGTTCAGGTGGTCTCACTTTGTAAGCCGGTTGTCTAACTTTCCCTTTTCTATTATCCTCAAGATGAAAAGGTAATTTGTCAAAAAGGTTAGTGGACTCAGGGTTTTGGGGTAAAGACGGATGGGGAATAGGAGCAGTCAGGGTAACTGAGTCAGGGCACAATCCTTTTTCATGATGTCCTCTATTTGTTGCTTATGCTTTTCATTTGCCTTCTGTAAAGCATCATTAGAGAGGCAATTTTTTATTCAATTAGTCTTTTAGATGCCTCTGCATACCAATTAAAAACGCATTCCAAGTTTTTGTGGAGTTTGATCCTTTCTTAATGTGCCCTGCAAATAATCTTATCTAACTCAAAACTTCCTCATGGTGGCCACTTTAATTCTAAGTTATCTCTAGTAAGGTTAACCCATTCTTCTAAAAATGCACAAGTTCTGGGTCAATATGTTTTATACATGCAATTGGCCGGTGTCTCAGATAAATGAGTTCTAAACTCCTTGAATTGAAACAAACCCATTATAAAACCCATTATGTAAAAAACAAACAAACAAAAACTTACCTGAGGCCTCTTAACACTAATCCAACTATGGACCCAGTCTAGTTTCTGTCTGATCCAGTCGGACGTGAGGTCTCCCTAGAGGACCCTGTCCTGTTTCTGTTAGTACTTCTGACCCTAGTCCAGGTCAAATTGCTCAAATAAACACAGAGAGCTCAGAACACAAATTAGTGGAGCTTGGAATCTGAGAGAGAACGCACCCACAACTCCCAGTTGCCCTAAGAGATCAATGGGCACAAGGGGCCTTTTCGCCTGGTCCCTTGATGCGCCCCCACCATGGTCACTGGAGCTCTGCTTCAGAGCCTGCTGGATACGCCAATCGTTAAAAGGAAAAACCTTAGACAGTTAAAATTTAACTAAGATTTGGCGGTGGGAGGAAGATGATTTGCAAACTGGGCAGCCCTCAAAACCAGAACAGGTTCTAAGAACCCTGGTCAACAACATGATTAGGCAGCATTTATAGAAAATTGACGTGAAGTACAGAGACGACTTAAGTGGTTAAAGCTTAACTGGTTAATTGGTTACAGAGCTTCCTGCAATTAACTGAAGTTCATTACTGTGATTGAACTTCATATTGGTTTGGTCTCTGGGCCTAGTGCAGGTGCTTAATTCAAATCAATGGCCTCCTACAAATTTTATTTAACAGAAGTCAGGGGCCTTAGAAGCCTGTCTAAGCTTTAGTCAAGCTGAGGGGAACATTAAGGTCTTCTTGGTGAGTAAAAGGAAAAAAAAAAAAGCCTATCACCATTTACTCTCAATAAAAAACCATTAAGCATGTATTTCAGGAGGAATGTAATTGATTCAGGAAGCAAAAAACAATGCTGAATAAAGAAATGGGTAAACATATTGGGAAGTTAAAATAAGCATTGAGTATAAGAGGGGCTTGTAATAAAAAATTTAAATTTGGGAGAATTTACAAATGAGATGGAACTAAAATACATGACAATGCTAACATGTGAGAAATTGAATCTGGTTATCAAAGTAGAGCATGCTAAGATCTCTGGTAGGGTATAAGTATATGGATATATTCTAGAATTAATCAGGTATTTGAGGGTAATTACCAAAATACAAGAAG
>CAUYRT010051040.1:0-24330 GCA_963574885.1 Lepilemur ruficaudatus
TCCTAGCACTCTGGGAGGCCAAGGCGGGTGGATAGCTCAAGGTCAGGAGTTCAAGACCAGCCTGAGCAAGAGCAAGACCCTGTCTCTACTATAAATAGAAAGAAATTAATTGGCCAACTAAAAATATATGTAAAAAATTAGCCGGGCATGGCGGTGCATGCCTGTAGTCCCAGCTACTCGGGAGGCTGAGGCAGAAGGATCGCTTGAGCCCAGGAGTTTGAGGTTGCTGTGAGCTAGGCTAATGCCACGGCACTCTACAGCCCGGGCAACAGAGTGAGACTCTGTCTCAAAAAAAAAATAAAATAAAATAAACGTTAGTACAGTAACAATAAAGTATACTGGTCTCAAATCAAAGACTAAAATGAGCTTACATTTCAATGGATTAAAAACCAAATCAGAGAACACATGTACTCAACTATTTTATGGCAGGTCACAAGAAGTAATCTCTACTTTTCTTTTTGATGGAAAGATTTTCCGGTCTATTTCTCATAGCAAAAAGTCAGATTATATTTTTCATTGTAAACTCACTCTAGAAAATCAAGCCATTCAGCACTGCAGTCAAGGACTAGTTGCTCGCGGAGCTGATTCAGATGTCTATAATTTTCTACAATAAAAGGAGAGTGAAAGCGGCTCACAGCTTTTGTGCTAGAAGAGGGGAAAAAACATAAATAGGAAATCAGGGTTAGTAAGAAATCAGTAATGCCATCACTTCAGAAAATTAAAGTAGTTATTTACTATTCTCTGATGAACCTTGAAAGGAAATAGCTGTAAATAGAGAACATTCTTTAATTACAGTCCTGAAATCTACTGATTCCAAAGTATATGACTATGTTCAGAAAGCTTTTTAAGTGCATTTCAAATTATATCCATATGGCAACGTCAGACTTCAGGATTTTTATTTCATAGGCAAAAAGCTTTTGTCTTTAAGTTATAATAAATGAAAATGCTTTTTAAAAAAAAGATCAAAAAGAAATATGGCAAAATAAAGTGTGACAAAGCTGGCAAGTAGATACACTGGTGAAGAATGACATTATTCTTTATATTTTACACTTTTCTGTATGACTGAAGTATTTCAGTGAAAAAAGAAAAATAAAAGGCATTACAAAGAACAGCAATGCATTAATTAAGGAGGCAATCAAAGAAGAGCTCTTCAGGATCTTATGATCTCTATAGAGTCACAGTGGCCCTGGGTGGGAAGAACTGCCACATGCTCCTCACCTAGGCGTAAGCACCATTTCTGCTCTTTTGGTCCAGAGACTGTACAGCACATGAGTAATGCCGTGGGTCTCCAGTCAGAGAATCTAGGCAAAGGCTCTGACCCTTCCACCTACTTACTAGCTATGTGACTTTGGGCAAATGGAACCGACCTTCTCTAAACACCACTTTCCTCTTCTATAAAATGGGGGTAGTAGTATCTACCCCATAGGTACTGCTGAAAGGGTCAAACAGATAGTGCTTAGCAGAGTACCTATGTTGTGAGTACTCAACAAAAATTAGTTGTGCGGTGGTGGCAGTGGCAGTGGCGGTGACGGTGGCGGCGGCAATGGCTGCTACTGCTATTGGGGTTATCTATTATCACGATGGGTTTTCTGGCAGAAGAGCAGGGTGCACTCTGCTCTTTGTTTGCTCCCCTACTCCTCAAATACACTGTCAAAACAATTATCTTTAATTTGGCAAGTTACTGGATTAGGGTTGAGCCTTTATATTCAAAATCTGACAGATGATGTTCTAACCCTGTCAAGGTCCTGATAGCCAAACAACGGATAAAAAATTGCAAAGAACCTTCCCCAAACCAGCTTATTTGGTCATTCAATTTACATTATTGAAAGTTCAAAAGATGGTGACACTGATTTATGCTTTGCTTGTTGCTTTTAAACTACATCATCTAGATTTGTATGCCAATATATTTTTCATGGCTTCCTCTTCTGGCAAAACTCATTTAGTGAGACATTTCAGTTACTGTTCTTGATGGACTAACATGATTTTTGGTAATTTCTCTTCATAAAGAATGTTTCCATTCATTAGCTATACTATAGGACAAAAGGAAAAGAAAGAATGCCTGCAAAGAGAGAAAACAACATCCCCTGAAAACAATACTGAAATTTAAAGTATAGCTTCTCACACAGAAAAAAAAAAGGATGGTATTCCATCTAAAGACACATGCCTGTGTCTTCAATATCCGATGCTTTAGCAATGGATAATAAATAGTTTTCTATTTTAATTAAAATAATAAATAGTCATTCACATGTCAAAAATTTCCTTCATCCTCAACATAAAGTTCCTTCACACCATCACCAGCTACTAGTCCCTCTTCTACTATCTTAGGCAAATGTAACATTTTCATCTCATATACATAAGCAAACTTATTAATAACAGTACTAATAAATATTCCAAAAAGGATACTACTCACAGGAGTATATATTTCCCTAAACCACTTCTTTAACCGAGTCCCTTCTTGGGGATTAATGCCTAACCAAGGAAAAAAGGCAGAATCTCAATGTAGTTCTCTAATTTTGATTTTGACTAATTTGTTTTCATCAATTCATGAAAAGAAGATATAATTACAAAAAAAGATATAAAGAACTATTATAACTATGTGCCAAGGAAAGCATTAAGAATAAAAAAATGTGGAGCTCAGTGAGGTAGAAAATGAAATTTCAGCTTCTTAAAAGCAATGTCAGGCATAGCATTCATTAAGATGTTCAAGCAACTAAACTAATTTTACAATTGAAGATTCCTCAACTTTTTTCCCATGTGTACTCTGAGCCATAAGAACAAAACAATAATTTACAAAACAAGAAAACAAATGTATACAAATAAGATACTATTTTGAAAAATGTTTTTTTAAGATCAATGGTAAAAAAGAGTTAAAAATAATTATCTCTGGTTAAAAGTTCCATAGGAAAACCAAAGGGAGAATTGCTTTTAATTTCAAGAATGTGGCTATTATCAATCCAACATTACATAGGTATACAGATGTCATTATAGTTTATGTTATAAGAAAAAAATTATTTTGAAACCTACCTTCCAACCTTAACCCAATCAGCTGGTACACAAGATACAGCAGAGTTCTTTATTTCAATCATGAACTAAAATAAATACAAATAAACAGATATTTAGATGAATAACTATATTAAAGCTTTCTCAAAATTGTGGTATAACAATTTAGTATATATTGTTCTAAACATTCAAAATAAATCCACTATTGTTCTTTAGAGACTTTACATATGTCAATACAGCCAAATATTAATCAGGCTTTCAATACTTGGGATAAAGTAAAATCTGTATTGAGCAAAAAGTTTGTAATAAAGAATATAATTTGGGGCTTTAATGTTGATAATAGTGTTATGTGCATAATATGAGTGATGATTTTTTCATTAACCTCTTTCATTTATTTCTAATTATCTTAAGAATTCTATTACTCAAATAAGATTGAATTTCTAAGTATATAAAATTTTAAAATATTCAATTATTAGATGTTATACCAGTTTGAGATATGGTCCCTCCTCTATTGTGAACAGAAGATTTTTTATAATAGTTTTTACCCAAGGAATCTAAATCCTCTAGAAGTACCCTCATAAAGAAAGCACTGACTTTCCCAACTACTAAGAGAGGAAAATATTTCTTCCCATATGAGTTTTAAGTTTTCACTCATGTAAACCATATCTTTATAGATCCATCTGTGTTCTGTAAGCAAGCTTCTCTGAAATCAGCCAGGAAGCAAGTGAAGTCAAATTCTTCTATTGCACCTTTCATTTTCAGTATTAATTACATATCATCCTTTCTTGATGTGCTCTCATTCCTGTATTATCACAATCAAATCCAATGTTTTATTTAAATAAAGTTTCTAAAACCTATTTTGTATAGAATGGAACCCAGAAACTCTGTGGTTATCATTAATTTTGAGACAGCTACGAGAACTTTTCACATTCATCAGTTTTACGACATGCATATAACTTCTGGTATTTGTAATAGTCATATTAACAGTTATCAACCTGGCTCTTGCATTTATTTTTCCATTAATAGAAATACTGTTGCTTTTACATTAATTACTATAAGAATTAATGGTTAATCTTAAGAATTCTCATCCTTAGCAAAAATTTTTGAACTAATGATGTCCTCCTGTATATAAAGAGGAATTAATACAATTTCAGATCTGCTACGCCCAGCTAAATAGTTAAGGGTAAAAAAGCCCCCTTTGGCTACAAAAACTAGAATATAAAAATCAGTAATGGGAAAGATAAAACCACTTTTAAACTATGCTAAATAATCCTGCTATTTTAAAATGTTCTATGAAAAGACACGTTGGCCTTTTTATAAAATAATTCTAGGAAGAGCTATGCTGAAGGCAAATAGCAAAATACCGGAACACACTGGATCACTGATATTTGGGAAGGACACATCCAGGTCCATAATGACTAACACAGAGCTCCACAGGAGTTTTGAAAGAAGCCAACAATAACAAGGAGCACCTTGGGAACAGTGCAAGTACCAAAAGTCTACTCTAGGAACCACAATCACTATAATAAGCTGCCATATTTAGAGTCAGTACAGGCTGGAAAATCGAGTGAAAGTCAGGAAAGCACACGTGGACCTTCTGCCTGCTAACCTCCTGCAGTCACATCCTCAGAGAAGTGCTCGTCCTGTGTGTCCTCTTTTCTCTTTCAGCAGTCCTCAGGTTTTCAGCCTGTGTTCCTCCTCAGAGCTGTCATCAGCTAGCTTTTTTCTCTTCTACACTGGCTATACGATAGCAAATTTTTCAAACATTCTAACAATAAGCAGGCAGGCCTTCTGTTCAAGGATTTTATTGCTAAAGAAAACCAACACTGGAAAAGAGCATATATTCCAGGAGTCTTAGAGAGCTCTCATAGCAACTTTTCCTGCTCTACAGTTCCTGACTTTGTTTCCTAGGTGTTACTGTGAGAAGGCTGCCTTGATTCATTATAGCAATCTCTCATATTCTTTTCCTAGGACCCAATTCTGTCTTGGTTAAATGTCAGATATTGTTATTCAATCAACATAGCCTGTGGTATCACGGGGCTGGCATCATTGCTAGGTTTGCTGAAATTCTTAACTCACCCCAGAAACTGCTTTCTGTTTTCTCCAGCACCATGCTTGACCCATTCCTCTGCTCCCCACTTTTCTTTCTTGCTCTTAAGAATTTTCAAATATTTTTATATTGAAGATTTAACAGAATGTTTTCTACAATTTAAACATACTAAACAGATTTTGGATACATGGCATGCTGTAAGTTAATACAATTTTCTCTAAAGATTTTCCCCAATATTTCCTCTTTTCCCTTAAGAATAATATTTATCAATACAGTCCCCAATTTAAATATCACCCCATATCCATTCCATATTTCATTCATGGTTAAGAGATAATTGTCAATATTCATAAAATGTTATAGAGACTGTCACAGAAGCACTGAAGTACGTAAAATTGCATAAGTTTCTGTTTTCATTAGTTTCTTATAAGCAATACTTTTAGAGTCAGAGACAATAAGCCACCACACAATAAGGTTTAGTATTCTACTAAGTATATAAAAGCTAGAAACAGAGATGAAAAATGAATGTTGTCAAAAGTAACACTGGCTTGACAGCCTAGCATATTTATCTGACTAATTTTAGTAATAACAAGATCCATATACCACCACATGGGTCTGCTATAATGGGTTTAAAAGTCATATGTATAGAAACAAAATTTCAGACAGAACACAAAGGTATAGAATAAGCATATATAAACATAAAATAAGGGTTTTCCTCCTTGCCTCCCTCACTTTTCAGAGGTAATCATATCTGACAGAATCTGTCCTTAGTCTTTTAACTATCTCTAAATAATTTGCTGATATCTTTAGTCCATTTTTAAAAACAGAATTTGATTATAAAAATATCAATGTATTGATATTTAGAATTCATTTGAATATTTGAATTCTAATGAATATTTAGAATTCATTTGATGTTCAAATGAATAGAATCACTAGTTCTCAAAAAAATTTTATGAAAGCAATTCTGTGCTAATGTACTACTAATATCCTAAGGGAGGTTGTTAAAAACCTACAAGAATCCATCCTACTGTTAATAACTAAGAAATTTCTTTCCTCAAACCCATCAATTTAACCTAGTAAAGATATAAAGAATAAGAAGATAATCCATCTTCCTTCCTAATCATTTAAAATTACTTGATTTCCATGCTGTACATTTTCTTAAATCTCAATACCATACTCATAATGAATAACCAATATACTATTTCTTATGAATTCCTGATAATTTTCTCCTGTTTTTACTTAAAAATGCCAAATGAATCCAGGACTGTCTTCCCAAGGTTTTAAACTTTATTTTAGCTTGAATAAGATGAGCTATAAAAGGTCCTGATTGTTATCAAATAAAACCCATAGTGTTGATAATTTCTTGTGTTAATATTTGTGAACGGGCTGGGTGCGGTGGCTCACACCTATAATCCTAGCACTCTGGGAGGCTGAGGCGGGTGGATCAATCAAGGTAAGGAGTTAGAAACCAGCCTCAACAAGAGCGAGACCCCGTCTCTACTTAAAATAGAAAGAAATTAATTGGCCAACTAAAAATATATAGAAAAAATTAGCCGGACATGCTGGCGCATGCCTGTAGTCCCAGCTACCCCGGAGCCTGAGGCAGGAGGATCGCTTGAGCCCAGGAGTTTGAGGTTGCTGTGAGCTGACGCCACGGCACTCACTCTAGCCTGGGCAGCAGAGTGAGACTCTGTCTCAAAAAAAAAAATAAAAAAAAAAATTATACATTGTTTCTTTCTTTTTTTCTTTTTTTTTTTGAGACAGAGTCTCACTCCATTGCCTGGGCTAGAGTGCCGTGGCGTCAGCCTAGCTCACAGCAACCTCAAACCCCTGGGCTCAGGCAATCCTCCTGCTTCAGGCTCTGGGGTAGCTGGGACTACAGGCATGCGCCAGCATGTCCGGCTAATTTTTTCTATATATTCTTAGTTGGCCAATTAATTTCTTTCTATTTTAAGTAGAGACGGGGTCTCGCTCTTGCTCAGGCTGGTTTCGAACTCCTGACCTTGAGCGATCCGCCCGCCTCGGCCTCCCAGAGTGCCAGGATTACAGGCGTGAGCCACCGCGCCGGGCTTACATTATGTTTCTTAACTAACAAAGTGGCTTCTATTCTAGAAGGGGGCCTAGAAATTTTGTTTTTTATGTGTTTTAAATTTTTTCCCTTTTTACAAAGACATAAAGAAGTTTTTTGTCAGGGTAATGTTGCAGACAAAAAAAAAGTTTTTTCTTTGTTTTTTTTTGATCATGTTAAAAGATTCCTGGCCGGCGCGGTGGCTCATGCCTGTAATCCTAGCACTCTGGGAGGCCGAGGTGGGCGGATCCCTCAAAGGTCAGGAGTTCGAAACCAGTCTGAGCAAGAGCGAGACCCCCATCTCTACTAAAAATGGAAAGAAATTAATTGGTCAACTAAAAATATATAGAAAAAATTAGCTGGACATGGTGGCGCATGCCTGTATTCCCAGCTACTTGGGAGGCTGAGGCAGAAGGATCGCTTGAACCCAGGAGTTGGAGGTTGCTGTGAGCTAGGCTGACGCCATGGCACTCACTCTAGCCCGGGCAACAGAGTGAGACTCTGTCTCAAAAAATCCTATCCCTTTCCCTGGACTCTGAGAACTCAACTTTGATCCAACCCTTTATTTCAGTTTGAGTTTTTTTTCTCCTTTCTTTCCACAATTACTAATTTCAACAAAAATATAATTTGTAGGACATGATGTAAAGAGTTTTTAAAAATCTCATGGAATATTCTGACTAGTTATTACCCCCTCCCCCTGCTATGTGTCATATACTTCAAGGGGGGGAAAAAGTCCCTGTCCTTACAGAGAACAGGCAACTTCAGGGGCGCTGAACTCCTTAACTGAAACCCCCTAAAGCTTTGGGGTAGCTCTTTTTTGTCATAACCCGGAAATACTGCAGACAGACCACCATCAGGACAATTATAGCAGGGCTATTATTCATCTCTGCAGGTGTTAAAGCAGCTCTCCCAGCCATTAAATAAACCTGGAGAAATGTAGGATTGTAAGGAGTTCTGGTTAGAGGTGGCCCATAGCATTCTCTCTCACTCCATGCAGTGGAATAGCCTGATATAGTTTCCAGATGGAAACAATTTGAGAACTATCCTGCCACTCCTACCACTGAGATGATCTAGGACCTAGTGATGACTGTATCTTATTTATATTACACAGTTCTTTAAAGCAGTATATTTCTCGACTGGGGAACGGTGCCTCACCGAAGACATTTAACAGTGTGTGGACATTTTGGGTTGTCAGATTTAGGGAAGTGTGCTCCTGGCATCTAGTAGGTAGAAACCAGGGACTAAATATCCTATAGTGTACAAGATAGCCCCCCACAACAAAAAATTCTCCAGCCCAAAAGGTCAACATTGCACCCAGGTTGAGAAACCCTGGCCTAAAGACTACAAAGCACTCTCAGATCTATCATCTCAGTTGACCTTATGGAATTATTTGTATTATTTGCTGTTTATATCACTAGACTGTTAGGTCCTGTGTCTTGTCCACAGCTGTATCTCCTACATCTAGACTTTGCATATACATGAGAACTTAGTAAATATTTAGATTTAAATAAATTAATGAATAAAAGCTATCTTTCCAGTATAAATAATGGGTTAGCCTGGGTACAATAGATCAGTGTGTTTAGTTGGCACCGTTACTCCACCATTTGTGCAGCATCTGATTTGTGTTCTTTTTAAGGCATAAAATTGGTTTCACGTATAAAACGTTCATACCCTGGAACTTGGTACTTCTCAAAATCTTACCTGAAGTTTATGGTGGTGGAGGAAATGATAATTAAGCTAAGTAGAGGCAGGGTGAGTTAGCAGTGTGATGTTTCATAGTTGTGAGAGAAAGTACAGTATGTTGGAAGAATTGAAAAGTTCAACTTGGCCAGAACATAGAGTGTGATAAGGCAAGAAATGAAGTTGAGGTGGAATTAAGATGATTGGACTAGAGGAGGTAAGGGAGCTATCTGGATGAATCCTCTCCACGGGGGTAGAAACCCATGATTTGGGGTAGGATGTGGCATCAAAAGGAAGACAGAGCCAGGTGCCAGTTGGCTGTGGATAGGGAAGAATGACCAGAGCTTCCTCAGATGACCCTGAGGTGTTGCCCGGTGGCAGGAACCTTAAAAGAGCAATGGTGTTAGGTTAGGAGGGGAGGAATAATGATTTGGGAGCTGAAGTTTTACAGCTTTCTGAGACCCTCACTGACACCCAGATATCTGCAGTCCTCGGTTACCTCTTGCAACTCCCCTTCCTCCCCTTAACATAAAAAGGGGCCTAAAGTTCATACTAACTTAAGATGGTTCTTTAGGACTGTAATCCCCAACCCCCAGGCCATGGACCAGTACCAGTCCTGGCCTGTTGGGAACCAGGCTGCACAGCAAGAGGTAGCAGCAGATGAGCCAGCGAAGCTTCATCTGTATTTACAGCCGCGCCCCATCGCTCACATCAGCACATATGCTCCGCCTCCTGTCAGATCGGGGGCAGCATTAGATTCTCATAGGAGCAGGAACCCCTGCTAGCTACAGTATGGCCTAGGGTTCAGAACTGCAAAATCCAGGATATTTAATAAACACTAGCTGCTCTGGTGGATTTCCACACTGCAATTCAGGTAGAGGCTTACCTCATCCCTAAAAGCATTTGCCTTTTTGGACTAATGTCAATCCAATTATTAGTAAAATTTTGTTTAATTTCTGCTTTCATTCTGATTGCAGTGCCAGACTAGAACACTGAGGCCATCCTATTTTATTGGGGTTTGGGAAAGCATTAGAAGAGTATCATAGGAACTGGGTATGTTACTGAAAGTTTGGCCCTTGTCCCTGAGGCCACATCAGAGGTACAAGGACAAGTGGTTTGAGAAAAAGGAAAGAGAAGTTTATTAATTTGCTGGCAAATGAGGAGGATGGCAGACTCTCATCTTAAAGTACCATCCTCCTATCTATAAGCAGAAATACAGAAAAACCCCCTAAAAGGGAGGGTTTTCAACTTCAGGCTATTAACTGTCATTGATGGTCCTGATCAGCCCCATCTCCCCCGTCTCCAGTCTCCAGGGAAGACAGTGTCTGCTGGGACAATTCCATTGAGCCATCTCCTGTGGTACAAAAACACAAAGAACACTCCCCTGCCCTTCTGATTACTGGCCTTGAGCAGGGTTGCAGTTTTTAAAACATTTGACCCTTTTTCAGGCCGTTCCCCTGTTACAGGTGCAGTGTGGCAGGACCCCTGTCTTGGGGGGAAAAAAAAATTAGCTGGGCATGGTGGCAGCACCTGTAATCCCAGCTACTCTGGAGGCTGAGGCTGGAGGATCACTTGAGCCAGGAGTTTGAGGTTGCAGCAAGCTATTGATTGATTGTGCCACTGCAATCTAGCCTGGGCAACATAGTGAGACCCTGTCTTTAAAACAAAGCAAAACAAAAAGAAGTGTATCATAAGGTGAGGAATAAGTGATATGACAGCAGCCATGATGAGCAGCAGAGGAGTAATAAGCTTTGCTGGCATTGTATCTTGTAGTAGTCTGGAACAACTAAAAGTGTGTACACTACCCATATGGAAGAAAAGAAAGCAATTGTGTGTGTGTGTGCCAGAGGCTTTCTCTTAATGATTGGGGAATCAAACAAATTGGCGTGTGCAAGGATCCTGGGGATAATATTCCAAATTGTAGAACTAGATTTTCATTTTTATAAAATGAATCCAGTATATTCATAATAATGATGGAATAGATCAAATCCAGATTTCCTCTGTTCATTCTTTTAATGAGTATTTGAGTTCTTGCTCTATACCAGTTACTATTCAAAGCACTAGAACAGGAGCTGATATTCTAGTGAAGGGAGACACATGGTAAGTAAGTAGGCCAATAAATTAATAAGATAATTTCAGAAAATAAACGATAAGTAAACAAGTGGGAGTGGCATGAAGAAACTCCTAAAGGTGATGAATGTGTTTGTTACCAGAAGTTTGGCTCTTGTCCCTGAGGCCAAATGAAGAGGGAAAAAGAAGCAGAAGTTTATTAAGTTGGTGGCAAATGAGGAGGATGGTGGACTCTCATCTTAAAGAACCATCTTCCCCCGTAAACAGAAATACAGGGTTTTGAAAGGAGGTTTTCAGCTTCAGGCTATTGCTGTTTAATTATAGCATCTCTGGTGAAGATGATCTCCTGACCTCCATCAGGATAATTCTGTTGAGCCACCTTCTGTGGTTTAAGATACTAGAGAACAGAGAACACTCCTCTGCCCCTCTATTGCTGGCCTTAGGCAGGAATGCAGGTTTTCATTACTCAAAAACGGTGAGAGGTTTTAAAGAGACAACTCATAAAACATTTTGCCCTTTTTCAGACCCTTACTTCTGTTACGTGTTCCTTATCTTGTTACACATGCCAAAGTTTATCAAACTATACACTTTAAATACAAGCAGTTAATATGTCAATTATACCTCAGTGAAGCTCTTTTTAAAAAATACAATGGGCAAGTAAGGAAAGCTAATTCAGATTGTTTGGCTAGAGAAGACCGAAGAAGGTTACATTTGAGTTAAATACCAAGAAGGAGCTGACCAGGCCGAGATGTGAGGGCAGAGCAGACTCACGTTGTTTGTAGAAGGAAAGAGGCCAGTGTGTATGAAGCATGAGGAGCTAGAAAGGAGGCTAGGACCGTGTAGGGCCCTGTAGACTATGGTTAGGACCCAGCTGATGCTCCTCTTTTATGTTTCTTAAGATTCCTAGTTGGCCGGGCGCGGTGGCTCATGCCTGTAATCCTAGCACTCTGGGAGGCCGAGGCAGGCGGATTGCTCAAGGTCAGGATTTCGAAACCAGCCTGAGCAAGAGCAAGACCTCGTCTCTACTATAAATAGAAAGAAATTAATTGGACAACTAAAAATATATAGAAAAAATTAGCCGGGCATAGTGGCGCATGCCTGTAGTCCCAGCTACTCGGGAGGCTGAGGCAGTAGAATCACTTGAGCCCAGGAGTTTGAGGTTGCTGTGAGCTAGGCTGACGCCACGGCACTCACGCAACCCCGGGCAGCAGAGTGAGACTCTGTCTCAAAAAAAAAAAAAAAAGATTCCTAGTCTACATACAGCTTAATGAGAGGGCTGCTCTTTGTTGTAGTTGTTGTTCCGGCTAGTGAGTGGTGTAAAGTGTAGGTGCGATGAGGGTGATGATGTGACTGGGCCAGTTCACCTTTGATGTTCTTTGTGTTCTCTTCCACTGCAGCTTTTCCTTCCCTCCATGAGAAAGAAGCCGGCTCTGGCTGATGGCAGCAATCCCGATGGTGATCTCCTGCAGGAACACTGGCTGGTGAATGACATGTTCATCTTTGAGAACGTGGGCTTCACCAAGGACGTGGGCAACATCAAGTTTCTGGTCTGTGCGGACTGTGAAATTGGACCCATTGGCTGGCATTGCCTAGATGACAAGAACAGTTTCTATGTGGCCTTGGAACGGGTTTCCCATGAGTAACTGAGGGGAAGGGAATTCAGCTCCACCCTCAAATATAAAGCTACTCCCCACAAGAACTGGCATTTAACCTGGTATAACTGTTCTGCTGCCTTCATCCCTGTGCTTATATAAATAATGAAGAATACCAACATGTCCACTTTTCATGCAGAGGCTTAATCCTGCTTCCTTAAAGCTTCAAGTCCATGCTTCTTGTTTAGTTCATTTTGCATTACAACATGTCCTAATCTCCTTTTCCCCTTGGCTTTGGGACATTGTAGTGCCTCCACAAATCTAGTCTCATCCTTAGCCTTCTGCCTAGGCTGTTTTACCCAGGGCCTCCCTTTTCTCTTGCTCTAGAAAAACAGTCTTCAACCTTTTAGCCATGACAAAAGATGTTCATATGCTGATAGTTTAGACTCCACCTTTTTCTCTCTCAAGAAAGCATACAGATATGTGAGAGTGACTTTGTTGTATAACCTTGTCATCTTTTTTCTAAAAGGAAAGCATTTACAAACTTGAATATTTAAACCACTAATCAGAAACACATTACTTTGGACACATCTCTAACTCCATGTTTGAGAGCCTCTGCTCTAGGTTGATAATGACATTCTACTGTAAAGATGAATGTGGTCCCTCTTCCCTTCAAATCTTGATGTGGTTTCTTTTTGTGTTAGCTTCTCGTTGCTACAGCCTGTAAGTTGAGAATCAGATTTTCAACCCCATCCGGCAGCCACTCAAGGAAAACTCAGCCCTAGCTGTTTACCCAGGCTCTCTTGGAATCACAGTGGAGGGTGAAGGATATATGAGGGATAAAAGCCTTTACCAGATGATATGGGAGTTTATAGGTTTGCCTCATCTGGACAGATAACATTCTTCCTTTGTTCTTAGGAAGACTTCTTTGATGGATACTGTCTTCATTTACTGAACCTATTAGGCATGGTCCTTGTGGAGTCTTGGTTTAGTTGGAACATGTACCAACCTAGAATACAAACTGTCCATCCAGATGCCTCTATTTCTGTAGCTGTGGGGTTGCTCTAACAGTTTGCTGTGACTAAACTTATCTAAGCCTTCAACGTGATTTCCACTTTGTCGTTTCTCTTCTGAAATGACTATCTTAGAAGGGATCTGTATAACCAGATTTCAAGTATCTTCTCGTTATCCCTACCTCTAAGACTCAGGAGGCCTAAAATTGAAATAAGGATTAAATAGAGACCTTACCATATGAAGTCCTTTTCCTTGCATCTATTTTCCTTTACCCAGAAACTTTCTAAGGGCTCCCCATTAAAGTGCAGTCCTTGGGCATAGTTTTAAGTCAACTTATTCCCGTAGAAAGGTGACTTTCTTCCCCAGTCAACGGGAACAAGCTCCAGTAGAAAATGAGGGAACTGTGTCTTCCAAACAGTCAGTTGTATGTGATTATGGTATTTGCAAAAAAAAAATAACTGAGAATTATCCACTCAGGTTAGAAGGAACGAAACCAAGTAGATGCCTCTAGGGGCATATGGCCCCTCACATCACAAGCCAAAACCTAAGCTAAGCATTTTTTAAAATTAGGCTTTAACTTTTCTTTCTTTTTTTTAAATCACAGAAATAGTACATGTACAGATTGAAAAATGGGTATAAGTTTTTTTTAATTACTCATACTTTCACCATCCAGAGATTTTCAATGGTAATGTGGTATATGTCCTGCTCAGTGTTTTTCTATGTGTATATATAAACATGTATGGTTTTTTAAAGCAAATATGAGATCATACTGTAATACAGCTTACTTTTTTAACAAAATAGGGTGAAATCTTATGTCAGTAGATACCCATCTGTGTACACCATTGTTATTAGTATTGTATCACTGTACTATAATTTATTTAAACAATGCATGATTAGGTTGTCTCTAGTTTGTTATGAACAATGATATACTGTGCAACCTTATAGTTAAATCTGTATCCACGTTTTTAATTATTTCCTTAGCATACATCATTAGACGTGGAATTACAGGGTATACATGTTTTCAGAGCTTTGCAGTATTGACACGTATTCCTCAAAAAGCTATGCTAATTTGCCCTCCTCCAACAGTGTAAAAGAGCATTTGTTTCTCTGAACCCTTACTAACACTGAGTATTTATTTAAAAAGTTTTTTGTTGTTACTATGAATGAATACCTGAAAAACCGGAACAAAAAAAAAAATTGCCACTTTAATAGAAAATACAGTATCTCATTGTTTTAATTTGCATTTTTTATTTCTAATGCAATTTTTATATACTTACTGGTCATTTTTTGTATTTTCTTTTTTGAGAATTGCCAAACATTGTTGCCCAAGTAGCCAAAATTATCAAGTTGCTATTCTGCCTTTCCAGTTTGATTTGAAAAAAATAAAGACATTTAAACAGTGGAAATTAGATTGCTCCATGTCCTTGTGAAGAATATATAATTTGAAAAAGCAGAGGAGAGCTGAAACCGGAACCTTAGGGTTTAGCTTGAGGTCTGTCAACTAATAAACTAGGCTGCTGTAAAATGCAAATGGCATTTGTTCTTTCCCCTCACACATAATAGGCTGTCAGTTAGTACTTGTGAGTCAGCTAACTGCTCTTTGCAGTAGGTAACCAGTGCTTGCTGCTAGGAGTATAGAAACCTGCAGTTTTTATTAGGGAGGGTAATTGATTTTGCCAAGGCCTAATTTTTTCTACAAAATTGTCTTTTTTTTTTTTAAATACAGAAGCAAAGATGGATGATGGTGTACTGACATTGTACGTATTACCATGTCATGTATGGCTACTCAAGTAACTCCACAATATAACTAATGAGTTCTGGTCCTGGTAATGGTGGATAGATCATTTGGACTGGCCATCTCACTGAGGGCAACTAAAAAGGCTGGACAAAATATTTTAAAGATCTGTGTGAAGGCATCACAGAACTATAATAACATATTAGGGGCCACTGTCTTCCTGGGAACATTTGCCAAATTTAGAGGCATTTGAGAGGCTGATCAGTTATTTTGACGGCCTGTCAAAAGTAGGGGATAGGGGTAGTAGACTTGGTGGTATCCCTCACTTTGGGTTGAAGCCCTCAGTCTTTTGCACCCCCAGGAATAAGGGTGAGCCAGAAGTAGGAAAAGAAAGGCTCTTTTGAGATTGCAGCTCAGCTTCCAGTTATGTATTTCAATTCTTGAAATTAGATTAAGATGATCCCAGAGTGGTAGTTTCCCCAAAACCTTATGTTAGGGTGGCGATGCCAATGCATGCTGGTTTTGAGAAAGATTTCTCCAGACAGAGATTAGGATAGAAAAGAAGGTTTATTTACTTTTTCCTGGGGGAAGAGAAAAGGACCAGCACAGAGGTGGGAAGGGAAGAATGTGCTGGCTCCAAAAATCAGCTATCCAGCTATCGGGGCTTTTTAAAGGGGATTGTGGAAATGGCAGGGTATAGTTGAGAAATTGCTGCACCTGCTCCTTCCTTTCTTCTTGGCAGCAGATAGATAACAAAAACTGCTAAGATGTCAAAGTCTGAGACTTAGTTTCCTGCCTTTCCTTGAAGAAGGGATTATCACAGGAGATGGGACTCTGTCCTCGAGATATGCTTGAGGCTGTCGCTCTTTCTCCAGTTTACTCAGGAACTATGTAAAAGCAGATTCAAAAAAAAAAAAAAAAAAAAAAAAAAAAACAATTTTGAAAGAGAGATTTACATCTCTTTTCCATCCATTCCGTTCCTTTCAGAAGTTGTGCAAAGCAAAACTCCTGCAGGGTACCTGTTAGTTAGACAATTCATAGGACTGATCTTTAACTGTTACTGGGGAAATTGTAGGATTAGGTATTTTCCTACTGTTTTTGCAGGGCTGCCCCTTTCACCTTGGTATAAGCAAGCTAAAACCCTCTCTAGAGGAAGACACCATCATCCTAAACCTCAAAGTATTTCTACAAACAATTTAGCTAATATAATATCCTGACAACAAAATGTAGCCAGGCATATGAGAAAAGAAATTTAGCAAAACAATATAGACAATGGAAACAGGCCTATAGTGGCTAAAGATATTGGAGCTATCAAACAGACTGTAAAATAAACTGCTTACTATGTTGAAGGAGATATACAAGTTTGAGAATTTCAACAGACACCTGGACATAGGGTGAAGTGGGAGGATAATGCAAGAATTTTTTTAAAATTCCAATATCGAAAACTAAGAATTCAGTGGAAGGTTTTCGGTTTTGTTTTTGAGACAAGGGCCTCACTATTTTGCCCAGGCTGGCCTCGACCTCCTGTGCTCAGGAAATTCTCCTGTCTCAGTGGAAGGTTTTAACAGCAGAGTAGGCACAGCTGAAGAGAGAACTAGAAAACTAGGGGCTAGGCATAACTCTAACAATAGATGTGTAAGTCCACAACACAAAACCTTACATGACATTACTGAGAGAAATTAAAAGAAAACATATTCACGGGGCCAGAAAACTATAGCTCACAGGAAAAATCCGTTCATCTACCACCTGATCTATTAAGGCTTAGGAGCCTTCAAGCTAAAAATGGCTGTTACATTTCTAAACGGTTACATAAGTATCTATGTACTATATCTTTGATTTTGCCTCTTAGCAAAAATAATAAGCCTAAAATACTTATGTAGACCTTTAAGAAAAAAATGTGTCTGCTCCTAACTAGTACTGTAAAGTGGTCAACTTTCCCCAAACTGATGCATAAATTCAGTAAATCCCAAAAAAACACAGCAGGTGTGTGTGTGTGTGTGTGTGTGTGTGTGTGTGTGTGTGTGTGTGTGAAATTCAACAAACTGGTTCTAAAAATTACATGAAAATGCAGAGGACCAGGAATTGCCAAAATAGTCATGGAGAAAAACAAGTGGGAAATTTTTTCTATTAGATAGACAGTGTAGCCTAGTCAAAAGGCTAGACAAGTAGACTAATGGAACAAAATAGCTCAGAAACAGACCCATGCATATGGACACTTGATTTATGATAAACATGGGGGTAATGATTTGGAGGGGACATGAGGGCTTCTGCAATGCTGGTAACATTCTGGGTTTTAATTTTTATAGTGGTTATGTAACAAATTACTGAGCTGTATATCTTTCGTGTACTTTTCTGATTATATGTTTTATTTTCACAATAAGTTTTTTAAAAGAATGTAATGGTTCTATACAAAGCCCATTTTCCTAAACGTCTGTTCTTCCCTTCAAAATCATATAGCATTTCATTTCCATTATGTCCTAAACATATGCACACTTAAAAATTAAACCCATGTGGGTTAAGAAAATTTGGCTTAAATGTATCCTTTGTTATTTTAAATATATTGAGATATTTTAATTAAAATTTTTACCCCATTGAACCAATTTTATAGTATTTGTACCTATTTTGGTGTTTTTGTCTTTATAGTAAATAAAAGTTTTTGAACAACAAAGAAAAATTAAACCCATAGCTCTTCCTCCTCACCTGTAAGGAAGGTAAATTCAATCAGCATGGGGACCAATAATAAATATCCTGGCCGGGTGTCGTGGCTCACGCCTGTAATCCCAGCACTCTGGGAAGCTGAGGCAGACGGATCGTTTGAGTTCAGAAGTTCAAGACCAGCCTGAGCAAGAACAAGACCCCGTCTCTACCAAATATAGAAAGAAATTAATTGGCCAACTAAAATACATAGAAAAAGTAAGCCGGGCATGGTGGCACATGCCTGTAGTCCCAGCTACTCGGGAGGCTGAGGCAGAAGGATCGCTTGAGCCCAGGAGTTTGAGGTTGCTGTGAGCCAGGCAGACGCCACGGCACTCTAGCCCAGGCAACACAGTGAGACTCTGTCTCAAAAAAAAAAAAAAAAAGAAATACAGAGATTCTAACAAGTCTCACTGATTGAAAAAAGTTAAATAAAATTAGGACTTTTCCTGAAAAGAAACTTCAGGCTTGAAGACACCATCACAGGAAGTCCTGGGAGTCACCTGGGGCTAAGGCAGGCACAAATGTTCCCGTCAAGCCAGTACCACCAGCACTAAAGTTAAGAACCTGTGCAGGGAGACATCATAATGCACAGTGGAAAAGGCCAGCAATACAATAGCAGGGTCAAAATGGTAAGCCTCACTGTTTTTAAATTCCTCTCTCCTAAGTGCAATTTCTGCAGGTAGAGGTCAGTGGAAACACCTGGCTAGATAATGAATCTTGAGGACCAGAAGACCCACATGATTCCATCAGTCCCACGGTTCCTCTCTTATCTCAGAGATTGTGAAAGTGCTGGAGGTTGTAGAAAGGTGGGTGATAAGGAGTAGTATATGCACAAAGAAAACAACAATAAAAAGTCAGGATCTGTATATGATCCTTCGAGTAAAAGCAATGTGGACAACTACCTCAAGGTCACCATTACATGTAAATCTAGTCTTCAGTGTTCACAGGTTTGGGGACATACACCAGAATTCAGCCCCACTCTCTGTCTAAGGAGCTAAGTCTGTCTTGTTCACCACCAAATTCCCAGAACCTGGCATAGGACCAGGTACATGGCAAGCCCTCAGTAAATGTTTGGTCAATGAATGAATGAAACAAAACAGCATAAACTCCACATTTGGCTTCTGGCATTTCACCCAAGTCAAAATCTAAATATTTTACTGACCTTACAGGATACAACTTATACTGAAGAGATCTTGAGATCTTGAGTACCAGGAGACTCATCCTCAGTGTATCTCGGAGTTTGAATTTCTCCTTAGTAATACTTGCCTGTAAGCTCTACAACTGACTGTGCAATGTGATGCAATGTGAGTTGAAACAGAACAGTATCTGTCTAATGTCCCTAGGGGACATTTGGCAATATTCAGAGACATTTTTGACTGTCACAACTGAGGGGTTCTACTGTCATCTAGTGGGAAGAGGCCATGGATGCTGCTAAACATCCTACAATGCACAGGACAAAAAATTATCTGCCCTCAAATTTCAATAGTGCAAGGTGAAACCTTCTTTGAAGTAGAAAGAAACCCTGACATAGAACAATCAAATCTTTAAAATTTTGATAATAAAATCTTTCAGTTGTATTTCAGACTTCTGGATCAAGAACAAAAATCATAAAATCCATTTTAAAAAACCACTTTGGCTAATTTTCTCCTTCTAGTAACTGGACAATACAATGGCAAAAAGCTATAATTCTATAGATCAAAGTCCAGTCAAAAGAAACAGACATAGATGAAGCATGCCAAGAAGCATTTCAAAATGGAGAAGGCACATGTGTGTTTCTACGCTTCAGTGATACTCAAATACAAACCAAACAAGAAAAGTGCTTCTTTCCCCTCTCCTCTCTGGTTGACCAACTGCTATTTTTTAACTAAAGCCCCAGCTCAAGTGTTTCCTCTTTGATGGTAAAACCTCCTCCATCTCTCCCAGAGAGGCTCTGTCTTTTCTGTAATTCTATCCCACCAAACACTTACCTTCATTAGGATTGTCATCAGGCGGAATAAATTATTTGATTACATTCGTGTCTCCCCCAATAAACTTGATACTCCTCGAGGTCTTCTTTTTTAAATAACATTTTTAACTGTGGAAGAGATTTACTAAAAAATTACAGGGAATTCCCATATATTCCACACCCAGTTTAGCCTATTATTAACATCTTACATCAGTATGGTATATTTGTCACAATTAATGAGCCATGATTGATACATGATTATTAACTGGAGTCCGTGGTTTATTCAGATTTCCTTAGTTTTTACCTTATGTCCTTTTTCTGGTCCAGGATCCCATCCAGGACACCACATTACATTTAGTCATCATGTCTCCTTAGGCTCCTCTTGGCTGTGACAGTTTCTTGGATATTGCCCGCTTTTTTTTTTTTTTGACCTTGACAGCTTTGGAAAGAAGTGGTCAGATGGTTTGTATAATGTCCCTCACTTGGGATTTGGCTGATGTTTTTCTCATTAGACTGGGGTTACAGGGTTTAGGGGCAAAAATCACAGAGGTAAAGTGCCATTCTCCTTACATTGTATCAAGGGTACATATTAGTAATATGACTCTGACAAATTGAAGTCAACCTTGATCACCTGGCTGAAGTAGTGTTTGTCAGGTTTCTCCACCAAACAGTCACTCCTTTTTCGTCCTTTTCACTCTGTACCCTTTATAAGGAAGTCCCTCTGTGCAGGCCACACTTAAGAACTGGAGAGTTACACTCCACCTCCTTGAGAGCACAATGAGGGAATTCCCCTGCATGGATAGATTTGTGAGTCCGTTCCCATTTATTTATTTGTTCAATCATTTATTTATGTCAATACGGAATTGTGGATATTTATTTTAGTCTGAGTTATAATCCAATAGTACATTATTCTATTGTCCAAATTGTTCCCACTTTGGCCATTAGGAGATCTTTCAGTTGGCTCCTATGTCCCTTGACACACCTCCATCATTGTGGAGATTTTGTTTTGTTCTTTTATTTTGTTTTTAAACACTTCCTTACTTTCTCCAGGTTCATCTTGTATATTTCCTGCCCAGTCATAGAATCAGCAAAGGTCTTCTTCTTTTGTTCTTCATTCCATAAAGCATGAACATAATAACCAAAATTTACTGAACATTCAGTATATGCCAGACATGAGCTAAGACTCTTACATGGATATACTTACTTACCGACATCAAACAAAATTCCAGCTAAGTAGTGTAATGGAGAGACCTTGTTTTTAATGAATTGCCTGGGGAAACATTTTATCTTATAATCTTAGGATAGGAAAGCCTGCCTAAGCAAGGCTATAATCAAGAATGGAAAGGATTGTTAGTTTTGTCTATATAAAAATCAAATGATTTTTGTAAGGCAAAAAACACAATGAACAGTGTTGAAAGACAAGCTGAGAAAATAGTTTTTATACCAATGACCAAAAAAGGGTTAATATTTACTCCATAGAAAAGTTCTTAGAAACTAATAAAAAATTGAGTACCGCAGTAGAAAAATGATCTGCAGTGCTTGCTTTGGCAGCACATATACTAAAATTGGAATGATACAGAGAAGATTAGCAAATAAATAAAGAAAGAAAAATGATCTGCAAACACAGTTAGAGCTAACATTTATGTACTCTTAGACCCAGTTATTAGGACAAATTGGGATGGACAACAAAGTAAAAAAAAAAAAATAGACCCAGTTATTAATACTATGTGCTAGACACAGTTCAAAGTGCTTTATGAATATCAACTTATTTAGTCATCATAGCAACCCAGTGAAGTAGTTACCATAATAACTCCTATTTTACAAATTGGGAAACTAAGCCCAAGTGTTACAGCTCTTTTAGAATTTGTCTAGCAGGTTTTTCGGTCCTCACTGGAAGACCCAAAAAAACAAAGAAAAAAAGAAACAGAAACTAAACTCAGAGAATTTAGGTGACTTTTCCCAAGGTCACACAGCTAGTTGGTAGCAGGCCTGGAATTTGATCTCAGTCTTATCAGCTCCAGAATATCAAAGTTTGCATTTTCACTGAAAGCAGATCCATGCTGTAAAGACTTGGGTGGATGTCATTTATTTGGGAAATAATACCAAAGAGCAATAATGAAGGACCAGATAGAGTGAGATAGGGAAGAAGGAGAAACTAGATAGGGGTGCTATATTCATCGTACTTAGTTCTAAGAATGCTTCCCAGAATTGTCCACCTGAAGATCAACCAGGAGAAGTATTTACCCATCAGCTCCCATTCCCTACTGGTTAAGAGGTATCCTCAGGGCATTAACTTGTCTGTATCCTGGGGTATGCATGCATGCTTACTGAGCCCACCACTGTCTACAACAATGGAGACACTCTAGGGCAGAAAATGAAAGTATATCCCACAGGCACCTGAAGCATAATGCTTCCTTAGACGTATTATGGTCTAATGCGTCTAAGGTGAGATGGTGAGATGAAGCCCATATGAGGAGCCAATTTGCCAGGCAGTTGTCTTAATGTTTTGTGGTACTGTTACTGGTGGAATCATTCCACTTGGGAATCAGGACTTCCAATCCAGTAGAGCCTAAATCTCTCTACCATTTCTTGAGAACAGAGCATTATATACCACATCCTAGAGGACACCCACAGTTTTGTTCTTAAACTGGTGATTTAAATGATACGTCATCCTTCCATTGTTTTATTTAAGTAGTTATTCTAATTATGAGGTGTATAAAAAGACTAAGGCATTCCAAGGTCATATACCTAAGTTTACACCTCTTTCACTGTAAGTGAGTTGCTTGTGAAGGCAAACACATACTCAGAATATCTGTTGATTCTAGTAAAGACAAATCACTTCTCCCTCTACATGGACAGGGTCCAATGTAATCAACATGCCACCAAAAGGCTGTTTTATCTGTTGCTTCTCATGTCAGTGTTGAATATTTGTGTTTTTCTAGGAATTTTTCCATTTCACCCAAAATTTCAAATACGTTGCCATAAATTTTTCCATTACATGTTATCTTTTTGGAATCTACATGATTTATAGTATTAGAGCCCTTTTGTTTCTTTTTCTTTTTTTTTCTTTTTTTTTTTTTGAGACAGGGTCTCACTGTGTTGTCCAGGCTGGAGTACAGTGGCGCATCATAGCTCATTGCAACATCAAACTCCTGGGCTCAAGTGATCCTCTTGCCTCAACGTCCCAAGTAGCTGGACTACAGACATGCACCACCACACCCAGCTAATTTTTTCATGTTTTGTAGAGATAGGGTCTACTGTGTTACCTAGGCTGGTCTCAAACTCCTGGGCTCAAATGATCCTCCATACTCAGCCACCCAAGGTGCTAGGATTACAGGCATTAGCCACTGCGTCCAACCTTATCACTCGTTTCATTGCTATATTGGTTATTTGCTGCCATTTCTTTTTTATCTTTATAAATATTATCAGTTTTATCCGTATTTTCAAAGAACCAACTTTGGGTTTGTTTTTAATCAATTATATTTTTGTTTTATATTCACTAATATCTTCTCTTTTATTATGTCCTTCTTTCTACTTACTTGGGATTTTATATATTAAAGTACTAGCAAACCTATATATATTAATTTTTTATTTCGGTCATTATATTTTCAGTTCCAGAATTTCTATTGAAACATTTTTTAGAAAGCTCAGCTCTCCTGTGAAATTCTCCCATTTTGTCATCTATTTTCTTGAACATGTCAATCATGATTATTTTAAAGTCTGTACCTGATAACTCTAAGATATAGATTGTCTCTGTCTGTTATTTGTCTTTATTTTCAGTCCTTTCATCCTAGGTTCTGGTATGCCTGGCAAATTTTAGTTGAATAATTTACATTGAATATGAAAAACTACATAAACTATGGATGATGCTATCTTCTCCAAAGAGGATTTATTTTCCTTCCAGCAGGCAGTTAGATAGGGATGAATCCTTGACCCAATCAGTATGAGTTGTCCTTCTCTGGGAAGGAGTACAGTAAAAAAAAAAAAAAAAAAAAAGAAAGAAAGAAAGAAAAAAAAAGAAATGAGTTGTCTTAAGACTAGATTTCAGTCTTTTAGAGAGCTGAACTATTTCCTGTTTGTCCTTTCTACTCAGGTATAACCCTTCAGGTATCTCAATGGAAAACATGGACTGGTCCTCCTCCTTGGTAGGCTCTGAACTCCAGTGTTTATCTCACCAGCATCATGACACTACTTAAAGCTCTGATTAATCTTTTTAAACATCTTAGTTTCCACTCTATTTTAGTAACATAGCTCACAAATTTGAAATTCCTTGAGGCCAGGTGCGGTGGCTAACACCTATAATCCTAGCATTCTGGGAGGCCAAGGCAGAAAGATCACTTGAACTCAGGAATTCGAGACCAGCCTGAGCAAGAGTGAGACCTCGTCTCCGTGTGCCTATAGTGTAGTCCCAAGTACTTGGAGTGGCTGAAGCAGGAGGATTGCTTGAGCCCAGGAGTTTGAGGTTGCTGTGAGCTAGGCTGA
>CAUYRT010051042.1:0-43732 GCA_963574885.1 Lepilemur ruficaudatus
GTTGGTGGGACTGCAAATTGGTGCAACCTTTGTGGAAAAGAATTTGGAGATTCCTCAAAGAGCTAAAATTAGAATTACCATTCGATCCAGCAATAGCATTATTAGGCATCTATCCAAAAGAGCATAAGACATTCTGTTATGTTCCTTATTTTTTGCAACCTTTAATGCTTCAGACCTGAAATCTCTCATTGGGGCAGAAGGAACAGTAACTGTTTCTAGTCAATGTAAAATGTCATTTAGGGGCATAGCAGTCCCCTTAGTCAAGTTTCTTTGGAGAATATCCTTGTAGAAACAATAGTTTCTACATGCTCGCTGTGTGGCTCTGACTGCTCCTCCAAAGAGGCTTCTGCAGCCTCCATGGCTGGCTGAGAAAGTAACCCAGGAGAACCTGTTGGAGCACAAAAATTCACGTGGTGCAAATCTCATTTTATTTTTACATGAATAAGTCAGGTAGATATTCATGTGGTTAAAATTCAAAAGGCACAAAAGAGCATATAATGTCCCTCCCACCCTGGCCTCCTGCCACTCGGTTTCCTGTTTTGGAATCAACCACTTACATCAATTTGTATAAAAGAAAAGAGGGTGTTTAGAATGTGCATTTGCTTGTGTATGCTTTACACCTTGCCTTTTTAACCTCATGATTTATTTTGGAAATAGTTTCATATTAGTATGTGATGAACTTATTTTTTATGGCTGCATGCTAGTCCATTTTAAGGGGTTACATAATTTGTTTCACAACATTCTATCATTAAGTACAGGTTATTTACTTTTTTATGTTACTGCAAACAGTGTCACAAAGAATAACTCTGAATGCATGTTAATAATTTTATATGCATGGGATCATATTTAGGGGAGGTCACATTCGTAGAAATACAAGTGAGAGGATATGATCCTTCAAAATTTTAGGACTCTTTAATGTTACGTAGTTATTGGAAAGAGACTATATGCTCATAATAAATTCCTTTATAATGAGTAAAGAATGAAGTTAGTCTCTCTCCCTTTCAACCTTTAAGAGTGGTAACCACTGCTAGTATCCCTTTTGTACCCTTCCAGAGACTGAGCACATACAAGCATGTGTGGTGTGTATTGGCTAGAAATATTACATGTATGGCTTTTAGCAGGAAGATTTTTATTTTTTCTCCCTTTACTCTATATCTCTGGCTCTCAACCAGGAGCAATTTTGTCCCTCCAGAAGACATTTGGCAATGTCTGGAGACATTTGTGGTTGTCACAAGTGTGTGTGGGGTCATATGCTACTGGCATCTGGTGAGTAGAGGCCAGAGATGCTGCTAAACATTTTACAGTGCACAGGACAGCCACCTATAACAAAGACTTATCTGGCCCCAAATGTCAATAGTGCCAAGATTAAGAAGGCTTTTCCCAGATGTTGAGTTCAGTAGATAACAAGGCTTCGTCAGAGCCACTGATGTTAGGAATATCATTACTTCTCCTCTTCTTCCTCCTCCTCTCTCTACCATGAACCATTATTATTATGTATCTCACCAGCAAGAGAGCTGGTTCCAGTGACATTCATTATGCTTTGGTGGCCTCCCTAGAATGACTATGAATACGGTGCCCACATTGTCCCATGTGTTTCTACTTTGTTTATCCCACTTTGATGTAGCACATTCTTTGGTAGTTTGTTGAAAAAAGGTATATGAAAGGTAAATTTGGAGAGACCTTTAATTTCTACAAATGTCTTTATTTTGCCCTCTTATTTGATTGTTTTTGTATGGAATTCCAGGGAAGAAACAATTTTACCTCAGAATTTGAGGCCATTTCTCCATTTCTCCATGTAGCTTCTGGCTTTGTTGTTAAGAGAGATTGTGACATTTTGATGATTGTTTAGGTAAAACCTTTTCCTGGTTTTTCTGAAATTTCCCACAGATGTGTGTGTTGTGGTGTGAATTTACTTTCATTCAATGTGTTGGGTTCTCAGTGGTCTCTTTTAATCTGGAAAATTATCCTTCAATTCTGGAAAATGTTCTTGAAGGATTTCATTGACTTTTATTTTTTTTGTTCTCATTCTGGTACTCCTGTTTGGGTGTTGAAATTTGTCAACCATTTGTTTTCTTATATTTTCTGTTTATGTTTTGCTTGGCTGTCTAGGAGATTGCCTCAGATTTTTACTCTTACTCTTCTATTGATTTCCTCTCATTTTTGTTATTTTTAATTTTTAAAATCTTGTTTGTGCTTTGAGTGTTCTTTTTATTCTATCCTGTTCCTGTCTTAGATGCAATTTCAGTGCTCTCTGATGATTAATAATAGGGACGTGCTTGCTTAGTTTGTTTTTTCCAAGTTACATTTTCTGTTTGCTTTTTCTGGGTTCTGTCTTCCATATTAGAGGCTTTTTCAGCTGTTTTGTAATCTTTGATTGCCCATTTATGGTTAAGTGATTTGGAAGTTCTGAATGCATGAATTGGGCTTGTTGAACTTCACTATTGAATAGTCTGGGTGAACCCTGCAGGAAACTCCAATGTCTATTATCTTTAAGTTTGTCCTCTTTAGCTGGTCAGTGTCCCCAAAGAAGGAACTTCCAACTTCTCATTTGAAGGCATTTGGGGAGCCCTGTGGGGAAAAGAGTGGGATTCTCAGAGTGCATGTGATCACTTAATGTTCCTTTTTAGGATCTTTCTTCCTTCCTTTCCTTCCCTTCCTTCCTTCCTTCCTTTCTTTTTTGGCAGAATCTCATTCTGTTGCCTGGGCTAGAGTGCAGTGGCATCATTACAGCTCACTGCAACTTCAAACTCCTGGGCTCCAGTGATCTCCTTGTCTCAGCCTCATGAGTAGGTGGGACTACAGGTATGTACTACCACACCCAGCAACTTTTTTTCTGTTTTTTGTAGAGATGGTGTCTCACTGTGTTGCTCAGGCTGGTCTTGAACTCCTGGCCTCAAGCAATCCTCCTGCCTTGGCCTGTAATTCAGGCATGAGCCACCATGCCCCACCTTGTTTTGGATGTTTAACTGTTCCTGGTATCTCCTAGTCCAGAGATCTCCTGTTTAACCATCTCCAGAGAATAAACCTCCCACCTTCCCTTCTACAGAGATGGTGTCAGCAGCCGGACTAGCCATCAAATCGCATCTCAAGCAGCTTTCCTATTATACAGTCCTCCTTATATTAGCTACATACTTCCATACAGAGCCACCTTTTCTCCTGGTTCCACAGGTAACTGCTTTTCCAAGTCCAAAACCATTTGTGGCTTCTGTGGTATATTGGGCTATCTCTCAGCATTCCATACTATTAGCTTGGGATGCCTTCTCTCATTGCTGCTAAATAAGTTGCTGCTAATCCATCTTTTTACCACCTTGAAAAATTTCATGGCTGATATCTCTTCCTCTGTTTCCCCAGTTCTTACGGGTTTATGTCTTTAAATGTAACCCTTAGTTTTAACATCATATCAGATGGTGCATGCAGTGTGGGTCCAGGCTACCGTCTTACTTCAGAACTCTTTGTCATACAACTATGATTTAGAATATTCATTATGGAAGAGTATAGGTAGAGGTGGCCTTCTCTCTTCCCTTTTTTGCTGCTACTGTGTCCTAATTTGAATTTCTATTTTGGGTCCTGGAGCCTTGGTGGCAAGCTGCTGGAGCTATTTCTAAAGCAAAACTACATCCCCAGTTCATGGTATTGACAGCTGTGCTGATGGATGTGGCTCTACAGCTGGTGTAAGATTAGTTGGCCCTTCGTGAGTTTGCTGTTGCTTTATGCTCCTGACTACACTTTTCCTTAACTCACCTTTGATCCTAAGGAATGTGTGCATAATCTTTTTGAAAATGTTTGCTATGCCAATATTCTAGATTAATGTTGAAGAGTGTTTAATGGTCGGAAGCTATGCTTTCAGGCCCATCGACCAGATGTCTCCTGCTTTGTGGTTTATAGGTCACCTTTGCATGGGAACAAGTGCTTTCTGATTCCATTTTATGACTAAGAGGACACTATATTTGTAAAGCCACTTTCATTCACTGATCTTGAAACATTTTACAAATCTAAAACCATTCATCTTTTCAAGATGCTAGGGACGTGGGCCCATGTAGAGAAAATAAATGCTGGGGAGAAAATACCTAAAATGAAATGATAGCAGTAATTGATGTTCCCCTCAGAAAAGAATTCCAGGCCTCTTTGTCCTAACTCACAAATATGACAGTTACATGCAAGATGTAGACAAAACAGTTGTTTGATTGTATTATGTTTGAACTGATTTTGATATCAGTTTTGATTACTTTATGGAAAGCAATGCTAGGATCTGCCTATTAAGTGGCCATTTGAGGCCTCTACCCATGGTTTTCTACCTAGAGTTTTACCTTTTAGGTTTGCACAGTCAGGCTGGATATATGCAATTGATTTGTGTTCCTGGTCAAGATGTCTATGTTCCAATAAAATATTCTTTGTGGACACTGCAGTTTGAACATCTCATAATTTTCACTTGTTACAAAGTACTATTCATACATTTTTTTCAGCCGTCTAAAAATGTAAAAACCATTTTTAATTCACAGACTGTACAAAAACTGGTGGTGGGCTAAATTTGGCCTGCAGGACATAGTTTGCTAGCCCTGGTTTAAAACTTTTGCCTTAGTATGAGGACTTTTCCTCTTGTCCCAAATTTCAGCCATTACATGATAGTCTGAATGTCTGGTGGTGGGAAACATTGGTTGGAATTGGGATAACCAAACTCAGGTTTTTGTCTTGATGGGAGATTTATTTAAAGCCAGTTCAAACATCTTCTGTGTACCCCATTTGCCAACCTCTTTCTCTCCTTCCTGACCATTTGCATTCTTCTTCTAGCTATTATTTTATTTTTCTCCTGGGTGCTTTCAAATAATTTTTCTTTTTGAGAAGGGATTATATATTATGCCCTGTACTAGTTGCTTAAGAGCTATTAATGTAAACCAGAGTCATGATTTCCCAGCAGATAAAACACAACCATGGAAGAGTCAGCTGCTTTTTGCCAAAGTTCAACCAAGTAATCGCAGGTATAGGGTTGGGGGTGTGGTTTGCAGGTGTGTATGTCAGCAAGTATCATACAGGTATTTTCCCCTCTGTCTTCATGTTGTAGATGAGACATATTTTTCTGTATTTATTCCCATTTGGAGGATGTCAGCAACATTAAAATGGTGAATAATAGTGCTATGCTCTAAATTTTTTAATATTACCATATTTTTACTACTCTTAAGAGACATCTGTGTCTTCAGATACCCTCTGCAATTTATGCATTAATTTAAACTTCTCTAAAAAGCTTCTTTTGAAAGTTATATTTCTCTGGCAAAGACAGATCACTACTTAGTAAAGATTTATGATGGAATGAACAAAGAACAAGGGGGAGGCCCAGGTGATGAAGGCTATGTACTAAAAATAATAAAAACAGGAACATTAAAAATGAAGGAAACCAGAGTAAGGCTATAGAATTAAAAAACACAATTATAGATTTCATGGTAGTATAGTAAGTAATATAGTCTCAAATGAATACTCCTTTATTTCATAGAAGGGATTGGCATTTGTGCAATATTCTTCAGTTAAATTTTCAATTTATTGGATTTTTGCATCACTGCAGATTGATCTATTGAATTTGTCACAGTGGCCTTGTTTTTACCTTGCTGTGTTTAATACCTGCTGGATCAGAATGCCAATCAATTTGGGCTAATTTCATTAAGTTTGCTAAAGCTTTTTAAATTAAAGGCTGCTGACATTACCAGTTACAAAATGTAAGTAATATACTCTCATATGTTACTGTTCCAGAAAATAGGTTGTAGGTTGGTAATATATATATTCTCTTCGAACATTTCCTTACTTGGATTTTTAAATTCTCTTAATTATTTAAAAGAATATAAATCATTTAACATTTAAAATTTTAATTATCTGCATGATCATTGCTTAGTGTTCTGTGCCAAACTTTAAACTCAGCATAGATTGAAGTTCTTACTAAATAGATTTCAATTAAACTCCTTCCGTCTTTTCTAGGAAAGAATGGATTATGTTTAAAAAATTGTATTGTGCTTTCCATTACAAATACAAACTGGGGAGTGGTTCCTGATAAATAGCCTTTTAATTCCTCTCGTGTGTATTT
This sequence comes from Lepilemur ruficaudatus, assembly GCA_963574885.1. Classification (NCBI taxonomy): domain Eukaryota; kingdom Metazoa; phylum Chordata; class Mammalia; order Primates; family Lepilemuridae; genus Lepilemur; species Lepilemur ruficaudatus. The sequence goes on from CAUYRT010051042.1 coordinate 6,068, forward strand.
TAGTTCCTAGAGAAGTCACAATGCACTTGGCATTAATTATATGAAACACAATTATTGTTAAGATTTTTTGAATAATATATTTTGCATTGAGCTCTGTAATATGCAATTATGGAACCCAGCTTGCATTATTAACTGATTTTATTAACTATCATTAATGCAGTATTTATAAATATTGCTTGGAGAACTGTAGTTACATTTACTAAAGATAGAATCAAGAGGAATTCTTTAAAAACAAAAAGAACAGACCACATCATTTTCAAAACCACTTGTGCATTCAGAAAGGAGAAAAAGAAAACGGCCCTCAAACCATCAAAAATTGGTCATTTGATCACATCTTACTGCTTCGTGGTATTGATATGTAGGCCTTACTACAGTTTTCTATGGGGAAATTGAGCAAGCAAAAGTTTGTTATAGCATATGCTGATCTAGAATTAAAGAGATTTTAGTTATGTAAGGTTCAAATTATCTTTGACACATTTTGCAGGTTACATACAAAATCCTGCCTAAACATAGGACTCTTCTTTTTGAGAGAGCCTAACATCAGATTTTAATCATATCTTGTACCCACAGGGTTTTAGGTTTCCAACAGGCCACCTGTCTCCGACATTTAAAAATTCACAGGACAGATGGGAAGGTGAAAGAACTTGTCCTTGGATAAAGAAATTTTTACATTGCAGGAATGTTCACAGGCAGGGCTGGCCAATATATCACACACATACCTTGTATTTGTCTAGCATTGAGGTAGCATAATCACAGATTTCCCTTTAGTAGTACAAATACAGAAGTCATTGTTTATCTCCTATTCTTTTGGTGGGCAAGAGAGAAAAAAATCACAGCTTATAAAAACCTGTTGTTCAGGTGATCCATGAATCAGGAAATAGAACTGCATTTTATATTAACTTTCCTGACTCTACTTTTCATGGAATGCATACCTTGTGTGAGATTGTAGACCATTGTGTTTAAGAAGTCAGGGTCTGGAGCTGGGTTGCCTGGGTTTGGATCTCTTCCCAACCACTTACAAGTGACCTTGGCAAGTTACCTAGTGTCCTTGTGTTTCAGTTGTCTCATCTGTGAGATGAGGATTTTCATAGTCCTTCATAGAGTTTTTGGGAAGATTACATCAGGATGATACAAGCACCTAGAAGAGCACCTGAAACTGAGAGTTAGTGTTCAGTAAATGTTAGAAGTGCAAGAGGAAGTTAAAGCTTGTGTTTGGACATTTTTAAAGAATTTTTTTAAAAAAGTTCTTTAAAAATTTTTCTATCACTTTTATTTCTTGGGAAAGAATCTGTCTGTTGCTTATATTCAAAATCATTGAGCAATGGAAGTCTGTTAGAAAGCATCAGTGGATTGTGCTGTGAACTGTGGTTGATCTTTATTAATAGAAACTAGTTAGAAAGTTGATTTCTTAGGCCCAGCCCAAGAACTATTAAATCAGAAACTTCAAGTGGGACCGAGAAATCAGTGTTTTAACAAGTCCTCCAGACGGTTTTGGTGCATGCTAAAGTTAGAAGACGACTGGCTTAGATGTGTGTATATTTATTGGGGGAACACGATATTTGGTCTGGGTAGTAGGTAGAGAACTGGAACATGAGAGATTAGGTCCCTGCTCTAATTGACATACCAGTGGTGATGGGGGAGGCAGACAAAAATATGTGAACAAGCATAAAAACTTAAGAATTTCAGAGTATGGAAGTGTGAAAAAGCAAAACAAAACAGAAATGCTGTAGGCAAATGGTTGGGAGTGCTGAGATACTCCAGAGATATGGGGTGTTTATGGAAGGCCTGAAGATATGACAGCTGAGGTTAAACGTAAATTATGAGAACAATACATAATAAAAATCAGTAAAACAGCAAGAGCAGTCCTGGAAGAAGAAACAGCTAGTGCAAAGGCCGTAAGATGGGGATACCTTAAAGAAGTTCTCTATTGCTAGTTGTTTGTAATTATTATTGGTAAACCAAAAGGATGTTAATCAGCAGTGTGATGAATTTGATTACTATAAAGAAAAAGATTCTTGACGAAGTTTTTCATAGAACTTTTTACAAAATTACTGTAATTCCCCATTTTATTTTTTACAGAGGCCCACTACCTAAAGCTAAATGTCATACATTACCAATCCATTTATCCACCGAGCCACCGAAATCACTTTGAGCTCTGGAGCTTGTGCCAGGTTGACAGTAAGTTGTTAGCCGTCTTGTAATTCTGGGGCTATGGCTACCGATGGACCAACCCCCAGGGTGAGACATTTTCTTGTGGAATTATGGAAATCTAGTCAACTTCAGATTTCTGTTGTTAAGAACTTAAATCAATGGCTTTATATTTTCTTGCCCCCCACATCTATAAATTTGTGTGCAGGATGTCCAATAATAATATTAAATGACTACTGCCTTTTTCTTGACTAGTTCACTATTAACTATAACGTCTATAAGAAAAATTATCTTACACATAAGATAAAGACAATACTGACTTAAAATTTTAAATGCAAGAGACAAGTTTTTCTAAACTACGAAGTCAACAGTTTTAGATTTTTAAAAAAGAAATATTATTTCAATATTGTGCATATTATAAGAGAATTGTAGTTCAGTTTAGCTTACATTATGGCAAGTCTAAGAATAATATGTCCTAAATATAAAACTTTCTTTTTTCAATCTTTACATGATGGAAGTATCACACAAGTGACATGGGAGAAAAAAACGTATTTTTATTTAAACTCAAGGAGACCTGGATTCAAATCCCAGCTTCTCTACTTATTAGTAAGTGATGCCATGATCAAGCTAGTTATGTTTCCTGTGCCTTAAATTCATTGTCTATAAAAAGGGAATAGAAAATCTATCTGGGTTTATTAACTCAATTTTGCCATATCAAGACCATGTATTGAAGTGTATAGCAAATAGGTGGTCAGAAAGTGGAGACTTTTATTCTTTCAGATTTAGTAAAAACTCTGAATTAATAGTTTGATGAACTGTGAGCCAAAGAAAAACTTCTGGCTGCGTCTGTCTTACAGGTATAGATTTTGTATTATTTCTAAAGGTTATGACTATTTTTTTAAACTTCCTTTATTTTTTAAAAAGTGACAGAACCTCAGGAACTTCTCTTACGGTTAAATCAGCCTCGCGTGGGAACTTTCTCCCCCAGTTTTCGGTTTCGTCTTTGAAGTTCCAGCATGTGGCCACTGGCTGGCTAGCGTGTGCCCTTTGGAGTGTTTCATTTCCAGGTGAAACACCCTCAGTTTCTCCAGCTGACATGTTTTATTCACTTATATGCCAGACTAGTCTTTATTGTAGTGCATATTGAAGAAAAACATTCTAGAGCATATTTTGGGCAAATTGAAATTGAGTTAAATTCCCAAATGGTGGTGAACTGCAAAAGATGACCAACATTTCAGTGCGTGTTCATGCACTGGCTGGAACATGGTCATGCAACTCTGGGAATGACTCAGCTTCACACACTTAGCAAGCTTGGGAACGTTAAGATAATTTAAATGTTCTCTTCAGACCTAAAGGCTAAAGTCATCTCCCCATATTAAACTTTTAGCAATCCCTGTGTAAATTTTCCTGAAAATATTAGAAAGGGGGAATATTATGGAGATAGAGAACACATTTATTGAATGCCTACTGTGTACCACAAACTTTCCTAAATGTTATATTTATGAGTAGTATTTGACTTCTCAGAACCTGGTAAGTTAAGTAATATTCTATCCATTTTATGGAGGTAGATAGCAAGGATCAGTGATACTAAGTAACTTGCCCATGTTTGCACAGTTAATAAAAATAAGTTAAAACCATGGTGTGTTTGATCCCACAGCCCAAATTCTCTGTCACTGTCTTCTAATCTACAAATGCTATATACTTAAGAAAGTAAAGGTTAAGGAGGAGGATACTAGCACTAATACAATGATGTGTCACTGTACTTACCATTCCTATTTATGTTTCAAATACTGGTTCTATAGTCTTAAAGGAGTATATCTGCTTGTGAATGGAGCCAGGTCTTAGAGCTGATTGCTCTCCTCAGTTATCAGGAGAGCTCTGAGCAGGCCACACTCCTGCAGAGATGGAGCATGGAGTCCCCTGCTTCCTCACCACGGGTAGAGAGTAGGCACCGTGCCTGGCTCAGAGTGTGCCCTTGATGCCTATTTGCTGAATGAATTTTGCAAATCCTTGAAAAGAGCCTTTGCTTATGTACCAGTTTATACAATCGTTTTTGTTGACTTAGTGCTCTTAGGCACTTGTTTACTTAAACTTTTCATTACAGAAATTTCAAACATAAAACAAAGAAGAGTCTAGAATAAGGAATCCTCATGTACCCATATCTGGATTCAACAGTTATTAATATTTTTCCAATCTTATTTTGTCTAACTTCATTTTTCCTCTATGGTATTTTCCAGCAAGTACAAAATATCATTTTTTTATAATTATAAATACTTTAATGCATTTCTCACTGATGAGGGCATTTTTATTTACATAGCTATAGCCCATTATCACACTTAGAATTAATAATGGCTATTTAATCTTCCAGTCTTTTAAGAAATTTAATATAAAAGCTAAGTGTGATTCATTAAAAAATTATGATGAAATTGGCATTCATAAACACTCATGCCTGGATCTGGTTTCTATTTCCTTCCAGACTCTTATCGTGCTTGTGACTTGACAATCCAATGGCTACAATTTCTTACTCTTTTCAAAACTAACAACCAAACATCAACTTTTTGTATTAAAAAAAAAAATGGCCCAAGAGGAGTGTCTACACTGCAACTGACTTGGAAAGCTGCTTGACAGAATCTCTTCTCCTTATTGGTCCCTGCGGTGGCAGATGGTATTAAATCTGTACATGTGTCAGAAACATTTTTCAAAAGTTTGCTGTGATATTTTTTGCCCAGACATCATTGAATGTTGGTTCTGTCTTTATAAATTGCAAGTGGAGTTGAGCATGTGGTAGATATTGGACACACTTCCATCACTCAGAAGACTGTTTTTTGAACTGGCAGAACTGGCTGCTATGCACCCAACAGTGGAAAACTAAAAGAATGTAACACCTCTTAAAATCATGACAACCTAGCTCACTGACCACTTTAACTTTTTCAAAAAACTGTGCCATATTAGTTTGGCTTGCAATTCTCTGCACTCTTCATTCATTATTTAATCTTATTTTACTTTGTTCAGACAAGCTATCTGGCCTATTGTGAAGCTTCACACAGCCAATTACCTCAAGGTGTTTAGTTCATTTATTATTTAAAGCATAAATCTTGTACAGGTTGTCCATTGACGACCCTCTGAGTAGATGGAGTAAATGCCTTTCATCCTGGCGGCCTCAGTCAGTGCTCACAGACCTACCTGCTGAGCGTGGCAGGCCAGGCGAGGAGCTGGAACATGTAAGATAGCAGAGGTAATTGCACCTTACTTTATGTTTAAGGGTACATGTGAGAAATGTGCACACAGTAGCAAATTCTGAGTTGAAATTTAAAGGGAAAGAGTGTTGCATTTTAAATGCAGTATTTCTTTGTATTTCCTTGTTAGACGCTTTAGCTATTGACATAGGCTGGATATTGAATTTAGAAGTTTGTTTAGACTAGGACATAGTAACATAACACTTAAGAATACTTCCATGGAAGTACCATCTTTCAAATTTATGTGTGTGTCCTTGAATTCATTTTATTTTCCTGGCTTACATTTAGTCTTGTGTCATGATACGAAGGGTCAGTATGAATGACTTGGAAAAAGACTGGCCTGAGTAACGTGCCAGTTGCGGTGATGGGCTTACATGCCATTCAGAGTCTCTATCCCACACCAAATTGTGCCAGGTATTTAACTGGGAACTGGTACTAATTTCAGAGCTAATACTGAGCTGTTCCACATCAATGCTTTCAGCAGGTGGCTTGAACTGACAGTGTAAAGAAAAAACGTGAGAGAAAATTACCATTGTACTTTAGAATTTCTCTGATTGAATTGACTGATTATACTGTCAAAGGAGCATTGGGAAGCTGGCAGGCTTATGGACAGTGAAGAAATGACAGAATTCTTTCAGAAATAACTTGTCTGTTGGCTTTTGCACAGCCAAATATTTCAAAATGATAATGTTTGATGTGAAGTTTTAATTCAGTACTCGTGAAAATCCATGTGTTCTCTGATTCGTCTTTTAAAGCAGACAATTGCGTCAGGACAGCCAATGGCTTTCTTATTACCATTTTCTCTTGTATAGCAAATTATTGACACACTCTATTCAAATTCCATCAGTAAATGTTAAACTACATTTTACATTTGCAAAGAAGTTTTGTAAAGATTTCAATTTTGTTAAGTTCACTTATTGGAAAATGGAATAGAGAACTTATCAAGTGACTCAAGATGAAAATTATTTATGTAATCGGTCTTATATCATGTTGCTAAGTAAGATCTTTTTAAGAAGAAATTCTTACCAGTCACAAATATTCTTAGATGTCTCCTAAATTCATGATTCTTTAATATAAAATTCTATATTAAATATTTTAAAATAGTTTTTAAATGTGTAATTTTTAAAAATTATATAAAGTATTCTAGTTGTTATTAGTGGAATAATAATAATTTATCAAATACTTGCTACATACCAGGTAAGTGCTTCATGGTGTCTGATTTAATCGTCACAGTGACCACCCACATTAATTTCTCTTTGTATTACCATTTTACTGATGAAGAAATCGTGCTTTAGAGAAGTTGTCCAGGTACGAAGAGCTAGTAAGAGGCAGAGGTGGGCTGCTCACTCTCAGAACTTCATTGCTTGTCCTGTGGTAGCACAGGTGACGGTTTTTTTTTGTTTTTTTTTTTTTGCTGTCAAATCTCCAACTTCCTTCTGTACTGGCGACAGGGAATTAATATAATAATTTCCCTTTTCATAGTTATCCTGTTAGAAATTTAATGAGACTTTTGACATAGAGTCATGAGAATTCTTAAGGGAATAGTTTAAAATGTGGAAAAAAATGTGTTAAAGTACTCTGTAAAAGGTGTAAGAGAGAAAAATTTAGCAGAGTGTAAGTTAGGTTTGGGGCAGGAAAAAAATCAGAATAAATGGGTCAGTATTCATCATTGGTTCAACAAATACTTATTGTACTAGGTGCCAAGCATTGGACTTGGCCTGTCGGAAAGCACTGGGTGATTTATTTTTGTTGGTTTGACTCCCTGGTGGGATTATTCACAAACAACCTTTCGATGTAAATAGGAAGCTTTAATTGCAAAAGAGAAGGGTTAACGTCTTTCTGGTTGGACTATGGTGTGGGAGTTTTGTTTCCTTGCATAATCTGGTAGGCTATCCTCGTATTGTCATTATTCTGATGCAGTGTAACAAACCAGCAGGAAACTGCATTCCATGGGATTTCTATGGGGACTACAGAGAATTCGTTCCAATGCTTACAGAGCAGCCGCTTGGAGCTTAAAGTAGCATCAGGGCTAATGTGAGGAACTGTGCAGTTCTACTTGCTACTGAACTGTAAAACTGAAAGCATGTGTACTGTAAATAAAACAATGTCAGTAGAATCATTTCTAATCTGGAGGCCTTATCGGAGCATTGGTTGACAATTCATTATTGTTGTTAAGACAGAAAAAAGGCAGGGGATTTGAAATATTATGCCACACTGGAAGTGTGAATACTTATTTCTTTGCTTGGTTTTAAAACTTAGACTCCCATTAATTTTTTTGCAGTTCAATTGAAGGTAAATTAGAAAGAAAGAAAGAAAGCATGTGCATCATTCACTCCACCCACTCTCTTCCCCAAAACAAAATAACTGGCAAGCAGAGGGGCGTTTTTCACAGCAAACTTACTCAGCCTAGGCTTGTAGGGGGTACAGGAGTCCATATTCTGGAACATGTTTTTTTGATTTCTGTCTTCTGTCTCCATTCCGTAAGTGCCTGTCCCCAAAGTGCTCCCTTATGTTAATAGAACAATGGTCCCATCTTTAGCCACACTGACATACTTGATGGTTAATGTCACCAGGCACCAGCCCCACCAAGACTGTCCATGGTCCACCTACCATGCCTCCTTGGGCTTTTTCCACTGCTCCCTCTGTTACTGTGGTGATCATCTGTCAGGCTGGCCTCACTGGCCTGCAGCCTGGGAGTCACACTGCCCTGTGCTTGGTTTAATTCTCTGGTGTCATCTTCTTGAAATTCTTAATAACATTCAATCAAGGGGCCCCACCTTTTCGTTTTGTCTTGGGCTCTACAAATCATGTCGCTATTTGTTCTGTGAGCCTCTTCTCCATCCCTGACCCCCCAGCACAAGAGGTTGTATCCATGAGCCAATTCAAATGTTGCCTCATCCATGAAGCCTTCTGGTTTTTCCATAGACATGAGTATCTCTTCCCTTTGTGTGCATCTCAGTTCCAGCCTGCGTTCCACCCTGCCTTGAACTCACAGTGTGTGCATCTGTCTCCCTCAGTATGTAGTAGGCTCTTGGAGGGAGGACAAGTGCCCTCCAAGGGTCTTTATATTCTTTCCCCTCCATATGCTAGCCCAGTGCCCTTCAGTGCTCCATAAATGCTTATTGAGTTGAAGTGAATTAAATAATTTGCCCTTTTATCTAAAAGAGTAAAGAAATTTACATTTAATATAAGGTCCCTTTGATAGACATATTGCCTTCATTTCAGTTCACTTTTGGTGCAGAATTACGGTACTACCTTCCTCTGAATGGCAAATGGGATGAAATGGTGCACATATGATTCTGCCTCACTGATAAATTTGGGGTAGAAAAAACATAAATGAAATTATTTCACTAATTTTAAGACATTTAAAGACTATGGAAATTGAGCTTAGGAGGTAAAGGTTAACTAAGGTTAAAGCGAATGCTTTTCCTTTCACTTAGCATATCACAAAGTAGAGATTTAAAAGCACTGTTCTTTCTCACCAAACTTTCCCATACTGCTCCTGGATTTCCTTTTAACATAATTTAAGTAAGACATTGTAATAGTTGAGATCATTTTAATTCTGCATGTTTCACAAGGGCTATTTTTATATAGAGAACATTTCATAATATGATTCCTTAAACCTCTTAGAAGAATATAATTTGCAATGCTTCTGTACACAGGAGGTAGAACCTTAGCAGTTTGCAAACACATATGTATAAAGTATAGACTTCATGTATAAGCTACAAAAGACAACACAGTTGGCTTTACCACAGAGACTGTTAGCAGTGGCACCGTGATCAGCTTTCAGAGGTTCTATAAACTCTGTCAGACTGCATACAAGACGCATTTTGAGAGCATTCAAATCTTCTTCTGGAGAGAGGGCTCCCAAAGCAAAGTCTCAAATTGTTCAAGACAGGTTAAGAACTGGTAAGTTAGCAAAATGGAAAATGGAATAAACACATACACATATACACATATGTAATATAAAGATAAATTTAAAAGACAAAATGCTGTGAAACACACATTTGTACTATTGAAATATGTAATCTGTGGGCTATAAAATATTGTATCCATTGAGTATTATACCATTTTTCTGAAAATAGAAGATAAATACTAATTTTTATAAGTATAGATTTATATATTTATGTATGGATTAGAATCTTAGTGCCTGAATTTGTTCATTTTTTGGATGCATATTTGTGAGCAATGTGCCATTAACAAGAAGAGGAATTCGGCAAAACAACTCCTTCATCATGCCGCATGATAATGAAAGAGAATTGCTAGCTGCTACATTCAAAGGAGAGGTTCAACTTCTAGCCAGGGTTATACTTGAATACAGGAATTTTGAGACAATACTTGTGGCATGCCTGAGTAGGGAAGAACACGCTTTACAATAATGAAAATCCTTTCTTGGAAGTGAATGAAGCAGTTCCAGGAAGATTTCATGCTGGGAGGTGTGTTTTCCCTAAACGAATTTTACACACTATTTCTGAGTTCCTCATGCATCTCTCAGAAGTGGGATGGATAGCCTCACCTAGTTTTTGTGACTTTTTCCCCTATTTAGCATACTTTCCCTTATGTGTTTCATTTTCTTAGCTGATTTCTGGGCTCTCTGAGCTCTTAGGAACAGCGCAGCTAAGGAAGAGCCCAAGTTTGCATACAAAAATGCAGCTTGGACTCAGGCCAGGGTGTTCACGTGGAGCACGTTTGCCTCTCAACTACGCAAATGTTAGAGATGGGATGAACTCTGGGATTAGAAATCCCAGGATAGTTGCAGTTTTCAGCATAGAGACCACTTAGCACATGTGCAAGACAGCTCTAAGTGCTAAAGGGTATTCCAAGATGAAGAAGACTGGCCTTTGCATTGAGAAGCTGCTAAGGTCACAAGGAAAATAAGATACCAAACATCCGACCCCACCAGACATCCTCGGATGGAGCAACTCAACCAAAACTGTGAGAGGCACACTCTTCCAAAGGCATAGACCTGCCTGAGAGGGGAGGTGATTTGTAATTTTTAAAAACGCTTTTGACTTTACTTGGAGACATTTCCAACTTGGAACCCCAAGCAGTAAATAGAATCACACTAAAGATCTTACAAGATAGCTGTCAACCTGATTACCCCTTATTTCCCTGATTCCTGTCCTCATAGGTGGCCTGGAGTTCTCCAAGGAGACCCAGCTGGCACAGATGATGTTCCTTGCATAGTGCCTGTCTTTGGGTCTCTCTGCTCCTTCCTTTCCCCACTTCACAGCCAAATCCTCTTCCCTGCTTTTCTTCCTCACTTCCACCTTTGCCTTCTCCTGTTCCTTCCCAGTCATAATTTCCCTGTGGTAATCTTTAACTCCAAGGCAGGCTCAAGCTCTAAGAAAGTAAAAATGATGTCTTCCTCAAAGTGGGTTATGATAAATGCTTGACTTACCGTTGTACTATGAGTTGAAGACACCTTGTGATATAAGTTTTTCTTTAAGGATGTATTTTTTAAAAATTAATGCTTTCAGAAAAGTGAAGTATAATAATACTTATACTCTGCAATTGAAAACTTTATAAGAGAGCATTTTGGGAGTTTTGTAGCCCTCTGGTGGAGTGTCATGACAATCCGTAATGGAAAATGCTTAATGATCTGGATTTTAGCTATTTTCAATAAGGCTGAATAATATATTTTTCTTTTTTTCTGAATACCCTTTTATTTGAGGGCAGACATTTTGTCCACTACTTTGTGGCTGAGTATCTCAATATTTATTTTTAATACTTTTTTTTTCATTTTTATGAACAACTATTTTATCCAAATTCAGAGTGGGTAAATTGTACAATATTTTTAAAAATTTTTCTATGCATTCCATTTTTGTTGGAATTTTATTATATGATTAATCATAGAAATATAAAATTGAGGGGAGTACAAATAAAAACTTTGTGGTCTATGAATATAGAAAGGCTGCCAGGTTTTTAGAGTGCTGTGTAGTGTTTTGCTTCTGTGTTATGCAAATGAACAATCATAAGCCTTTGTATGAAAACAGTTTGACATTGAGGAAAGAGCATTGACTTGAAGTCAGATCTAAGTTGTATTCTTAGTTCTGAGACCTTGTTGATATATAATTCTGCATAGGTCATAGCACCTATTTGGAAGACTCTTCTTCATATCAATGAAGGGTGGTCTAGTGTATAACTTCTAATGTGTCTTATAGTTCTATGGTGTTAGGATTTTTGACATCATTACAAATACTAGAAAGTCATGCTTGATTAAATCTTTGTGGGGGGCAGGAATTAACATTCCTGATAATTTAAAAAATGTGATTAAATGACTTGAAAAACTACCAGGATACCGAGAGTTACAGGCCTACCTTGGATATTACATGTTTGGTTCCAGACCACTACAATAAAGCAAATATCCTAATAAAGTGAGTCACACAGCTTTTTTCTCAGTGCATATAAAAGTTACGTTTACACTATTCTGTACCCTATTTAGTGTGCAATGGCATTATGCCTAAAAAATATACATATCTTAATTAAAATACTTTATTGCTAAAAATTACTAATGATCATTTGAGCTTTCAGTGTAAATCATAATCTTTTTGTTGGTACATGGTCTTGCCTTGATGGTGATGGCCACTGACTGATCAGGGTGGTAGTTACTGAAGGTTAATGTTGCTGTGACAATTTCTTAAAATAAGGTGACAGTGATGTTTGTCCTATTGATTGATGCTTCCTTTCACAAAAGATTTCTCCATAGCATGTGATGCCATTTGACAGCATTTTACTCACAGTAGAACTTCTTTCATAATGAGCCAATCCTTTCAAAACTCTGTTGCTGCTTTATCAACTAAGTTTTTGGAATATTCTGAATCCTTTGTTGGCATGTCAACAATGTCCACAGCATCTTCACCAGGAGTAGATTCCATTTCGAGAAATCATTTTTTTGTTGTTCACCCCTAAGAAGCCACTGCTCATCTGTTCAAGTTTGATCATGATGTTGCAGCAATTCAATATCATCTTCAGGCTGTACTTCTAATTCTAGTTTTCTTGCTATACTGTTTCCACTAAATCTGCAGTTACTTCCTCCACTGAAGTCTTGAACGCCTCAAACTCATCCATGAGGGTTGGAATCAACTTCTTCCAAACTCCTGTTAATGTTGATACCTTGATACCCTACCATGAATCACTCATGTTCTTGATGGCATCTAGAATGGCAAATCCTTTCTAGGAGATTTTCAGTTTACTTTGGATCCATCAGAGGAATCACTATCTATGACAGCCATAGCTTACAAAGTGTATTTCTGAAATAATAAGAATGAAAGCCAAATTGTCCTCTTATCCATGGCTGCAGGAGAGATATTGGGTTACCAGGCATGAAAACAGCATTTGTCTCCTTGAACATCTCCATTAGAGCTCTTGGGTAATGGGTTGCATTGTGAATGAGCGGTAACATTTTGAATAGAATCATTTTTTCTGAGCAGTAGATCTCAACAGTGGGCTTAAAATATTCAGTAAACCATTATGTGCTGTCATTCAGGCTTTGTTTTTCCATTTATGGAGCACAGAGTAGATTAAGCATAATTCTTAAGGGCCCCAGGATTTGTTGAATGGCTAATGAGCATTGGCTTTAACTTGAAGTCACCAACTGCATTAGCCCTTAACAAGAGAGTCAGCCTGTCCTTTTTGAAGCTTTGAAGCTAGGGCATTGACTTTTCCTGTCTAGCTATGAAAGTCCTAGATATCATCTTCTTCCAATAGAAGGTTTTGTCTATCTTGCTTTATGTAGCCACTTTCATCAATTATCTTAGCCTGATCTTCTGAATAACTTGATATGGCTTCTTTCTACATCAGCCTGTACTGCTTTACTTTGCCCTTTTATGTTATGGCTTCTTTCCTTAAACCTCATAAACCAGCCTCTTTTAGCTTCCAGCTTTTCTTCTGTAGCTTCCTTACCTCTCTCAGCCTTCACAGAATTGAAGAGAATTAGGACTTTGCTCTGGATTAGGCTTTGGCTTAAGGTAATGTGGCTAGTTTGATCTTCTATCCAGATTTTTCTCCATATCAGCAATAAGGCTTATCATTCATGTATTCACTGGAATAGCACTTTTAATTTCCTTGAAGAATTTTTATTTTGCATTCACAAGTTGGCCAACTGGCACAAGAGGCTTAGATTTTGGCCTGTTCAGCTCTCACCTGCCTTCTGCATTTAAGCTTAATCATCTCTAGCTTTTGATTTAAAGTGAGAGACTACAATTCTACCATTCACTTGAACCCTTAGAGCAGTGGTCCCCAACCTTTTTGGCACCAGGGACCAGTTTCATGGAAGACAGTTTTCCATGGACCAAGGGTGAGGGTTACGGTGTTATGGGTGGGAGGGAGGTGGTGTGGAGCTCAGGCAGTGATACGTGGCAGACTTCCTAACAGGCCCCGGACCAGTACTGGGCCATAGCCCAGAGGTTGGGGATCGCAGCCTTAAAGGACATTGTAAGGTTATTAATTGGCCTTATTTCAATATTATCATGTCTCAGAGAATAGGGAGGCCCAAGGAGAGGAAGAGAGACAGGGAGAGGGCCCAGTCAATGGAGCAATCAGAACACACGCATTTATTGATTGTTTGCCCTCTTTCTTATGTGGGCATGATCTATGGCACCCTAAAACAATTTTAACAATGACATCAAAGATTACTGATCACAGATCACTGTAACAGATAATAATGAAAAAATGTGAAATACTGTGAGAATTACCAAAATGTGACACAGGGACATGAAGTGAGCACGTTTTTGGAAAAATGGTGTGGACAGAGTTGCTGGCCAAAGGGTTTCCACAAACCTTCAATTTGTAAAAAATGCAGAATATGTGGAATGCACTAAAGTGAAGTAGGGCAGTAAGATAAGATATGTCTGTACTTGACAGTAGATGTCTTTTCATTTTTGTATTCCTAGCCTGCCATAGTACCTGACACATAGAAGACACTCAAAAACTGTTGATTGAATGAATGAAAAACAATTCCTGAAATCTCATCCAAAAATTAAAAACTGCATCCAGAGTAGATTTGTTCATCCTTTTTCAAAAGTCATCTCAAGTAAACTTACATTTAATTTATCTAGTGTAGACCATTTACCTAATAGGTCTTGGGTAATAGTTTAGATCATATCTGGTTACTCAATTTTTTAAATAAGTAGGTTATTACTCTATTTTAGTAAGAGAAAAATTATATTTCTGTGACAGAAACCTTGTTCTAATCAATATGAGAAGTTTTAATGTTTTCAAAATCACTTATTTTCAATTTTCTGTAAACTCAAAAAGTTGAGCAAAAGGAATTAGCCTAATAACTCATACCTTTTGTATTTTTTAATTGCACATGTATATGAAACTATTTAAAAAAATTTCAAGTATCTTTGGACTTGGAAATTATTATACTAGGTTGTGTTTTATTTTTTCTCTTGAAAAATTATTCCAAACCTAGGTTATAGCAAGCTAAGCTTCATCATCATCATATAGAAAGTTTTATGTACCAAGTTATGAACTCCCAGGTATTAGAGTTTAAAATAGCAGTGATGCCACTATAATATTAATGATAAATGGCATACATTTGAAACATTTAAAAATGATCATTGCCTTAAAGCCAAAAAGAGCTGAAAAATATTAGTAGTATAGGAACTGTCCTATTTAGTTCTGAATTATGTATAGCAGAGAGAGATAGAATAAGATAAATTGCATAATAAATCAAAGTTCACATGGTGTATTGTTTATTTTTTAAAAAACTACATGAACTTTCTGTTTATGCAACATGTCAGCTGTTTGAAAAAAGATGAATAGTTTCAGATTCAGATTTATTCCGAGAATGAATATTTAGCACCCAGAGATATCATACTGAATGAAGAAAAATAATTACAGTGTATGTTTTACCTTGAAGAATTCTAGGAAAGCATTGACTTTTTATACTTCTCTGATCAATTTTTACCTTTTATATCTTTATGATTTATAAAAGTCGGGTGTTTTAACTTTCCTTTCAGAAAGTTTAGCAGCAATATCATTTAGTAGGGCATATAAGATTATATTAAGTCAATAATTAGCAGATGTTTCTTGATAAGTCTGTTGTATTAAAATACAATGATTACAAGAGCATTATAAGCATTGCTAAATGTTATTTGATGAGTAGAAAAAATTACTTGCAGAATCCACTAGTAACTGGAAAAAATTTGATGGACTTTTCTAATATTTTAATATTCTAAGCAAGTGTCTATGTGAGGGAGATTTAAGTGGTTTGCATATTTTTTTCTTTGGCAGATGTGGTTTACTATAAAAATAGTGTGTTAGGCTCTTTTTAAGAGTTTACAACTAGTATATTTAATTAATGGTTCTGTAAACAGCCCTGGAGTACTTCTGCCCTCATTTTGGACAATGGTCTGTGGGTTCCTGTTCATTCGCCATTTAGGTGCTGATACTTTTTAAGTATCAATATGTCTTATCTCTTAAACTGCACCTCAGTATGCCCCTAACCAAAAAAACCATAGGACTGCTGTAATAGTGTCTAATATAGAACTGGTGTCTAATAGGTGTCCAGTATAGAGCTTTAAGAACTGCAGTGTCTGACGTTACAGGTGAAAGAGCCTTGATATGATTATCACTGTGGTGGTTATTTCCTTCTAAAGTAAGATATATGAGTGCCAAATAACTTATTCTTGGAATGATTTTGAAAATGGTACCATAGATTATTCATGAGCATATTTATTCATGCAACAACATTTATTGCAAAATAATACCCAAGGAAGTAGAGGAAAAAAATGTAAATATTTTCGTCTGTCATGCCTCATTTTTCCATTTGCGTCCAGTTAGTCCCCTGTTTCTGTTGGTGCTCTCACCATTCGGTCTAGTGGGCGTCATCCACTCAATTGTTGCTCTCCTGGTCCAAGAGTCTGTTGATCTCCATGCCTGATCTTTACAGATAAAATCAGAGGCTGAATGGACATTCTTGAAGTGAGATGGGGAAATTATTAAAGCTTGCAAGAAGGAGAGTGGAAGCAAGGAAGGACGTTCAGAATGGAGGGGAGATAAAGAGGGCCTTAGTGGCAGCTGGAAGCGATGTATGGAAGGATTGGTAGCTAGCAGCGATGGGATTTGAAGTTGTGTGCCAGAGTTTCCTTGGAGAGAAGGTGCAGAGGAATCAGATGGACTGTCATAGCTAGAACCATTAACCAACCATATTGATCTCTTCACTAGTCCATTTCATGTGACTCATGTACATTGATACGGAAAAGGAAACAACATTTGAGGAGCAGGATGCTTTCTTTGCAGATATTTTAGTGGTATAGATAAGTCCTAATATTAGTGATATTTTTTTCTCTGATAGTTATGCAAAGATTTTTGTACCTAGGAGCCAATGTGAACCATAATTGAGTTAATGTGTTTGACAAATACTGGTTGACATAATTTGAAATGTAGATAGTAAAGGCAAAATGTCCATATATTATTAAATTTTTACTTAAAATATATTTGTGACAAAGTTGCTATTGTACTTTTGTAGAATTTGAAGGATTTTCACCAGTGAAATATCTGTTGCCAGTCCTGAAAATGTTGTCATTAAAAAAATCTTGTTTGTATAAAATTATTCTCCATTTCTTTGATGTTATATTGACCAAATAAAGACTGAAATTTGGCTGTGCAGAGAATTTTTTTAGGAAGAGTATCTCCTTATTTCAAAGGGAAACAAAATAAAATGGAAGAGGTGTTTAAATGATTTTTATTCATAGTGTTAAAAATGGTTAGAGGAAGAATTCACATTTTTCCTTAACACAATGTAACAAGCAATTAACTTTTTGGCATAGTGATAAATCTGCTTCTCTAAGAAGGTGTTTTTTGTTTTAATAAGTGGCAATACATGCTAGTATATTCATTTTTATTGAATAGTTGAGTGAAAAAAAGTAAATTTAATTCATAAGGTATTGCCTTGGGCTTATTGAGATTTTACATATGACATCCCAATGGAACAGCATCACATTCAGTGGAGTTTTATTTTTAAAAAATCATTAGAAACAAACCATCTTAAAGTATCCCAGTATTTTAAACATTGTAATTTTTAGTCTGCTTAGCCTCCTAAATAATCTTGAAATGAGAAAGTCTTTAGTAATGTTGAATTGGTAATAATTGGGTATAGTTCTAAAACAACAAGAAAATCAAAGTCCCAGGCCAGGACTTAAAAAAATTCTTGCTATAAGTTATTTATCCATGTATTCATTAATTTGCTTATTTGTTAATTTACTCAATTTTATTACATACCTGTTCTATTTTTAGAGGGAGTAGATAGGTCTTAAGATTGTCCATCTAGAGTTGGTTTGAGAGAGTCCCCAGCAAAGGAGAGAAGGTGCCCTGCAATCCTATCAACCCAGAGCTGGCAGAAGAGGAGCTAGATGAAAAGAAACCAGCAAAAGAACACTGCCAACATGAAAAAACAAAATAGTTCAACAACCCCAAGGAAATACAATGGAGCTACAGTAGTAGCCTCCACCCACAAGGAAATTGCCGAAATGACAGAAATGGAATTCAGAATATAGATGGCAAGTAAGATGAATGGAATTGAAGAGAAAGTTGAAAACCAACAGACAGAAGCAAAAATAATAATAATTCAGGAAATTGAAAAAAATGAGAAAGAGAGCTAGACAACATAAGAAAGGAAATAATTGAACTTAAAAAAATGAGTAATTTTAGAGAATTTCAAAATGTAGAAAGCTTTAACAACAGGCTAAACCAAGGAGAAGAAAAAATCTCAGAGTTTGAAGACAAGGCTCTCAAGATACCTTAGTCATTCAAAGAGGCAGAGAAGAATATAAAAAGTCTGAGCAACCACTGACAGAGATATGAGATTATGTGAAGCAAACTAACATTCAAATTGTAGGTATCCCTGAGGGAGCAGAAGAAAGAGCTAAAACCATGGAAAACCTATTTGAGGACATTATTGAGGAAAACTTCCCAGGTATTGCCAGAATTTCAGACATACAGATACAAGATGGACATCAACACAAGGAAGATTCTGAGCAAATAGGTCATTTCTAAGACTCATAGTAATGAACCTGGTTAAAGTCAAAATTAAGGAGAAAATTCTTCAAGCAGCAAGACTAAAGCATGAAACAAACTACAAAGAAAAATCCATGAGGCTAACTGCAGACTTCTTAGCAGATACCTTACAAGCCAGAAGGGTTTAGTGCCCCATCTTCAATTGACCTAAGCAGAACAACTGCAGGCCTAGAATTTTGTATCTTACAAATTTAAATTTCATAATAGATGAAGAAATTAAATCTTTTCCAGACAAGCAAACACTGAGGGAATTTGCCATGACAAGACCAGCACAACAGATACACAACAGCATAAATTCACTGAAAACAAAACAAACAACAAAAAACCAAAAAATCCGCAAACTCACTTGTATAAAACAGTAGAACAAAAGGTAAAGCAAAGCAATGAGAGACTACCCAACAGGATTAAGAGACCAGCATCCCACATATCAATGCTATCAATGAATGTGAACAAACTGAATGCTCATTTCAAAAGACATAGGCTGGCTGAATGGATGAAAGAACACAATCCAATTATCTGCTGTCTCCAGAAACACATCTAAACCACAAGGATGCACACAGACTCAACGTGAAAGGATGGTAACAAAAATATCCCACATAAATGAAAAACAAAAGAGAGCAGGTGCTAGCCATCCTCGTGTCAGATAAAATTGGATTTAAGCCAACAAAGGTAAAGGAAGACAAAGAGGGTCATTATAAAGTGGTAAAGGGAGCTGTCCAACAAGAAGACATAATAATCCTAAACATATATGTACCGAACACAGAAGCTCCCAGATGCATAAAGGAAATTTGACTAGAGCTAAGCTAAGAAATAAACAGCACCATCATAATTACCGGGGACCTCAACACGCCACTACCACAGATTGACAAATCATCAAAGCAGAATATAAATAAATAATAGACTTAAACCAAATTCTAAATCAAATGGACCTAACAGACATTTACAGAACATTCTACCCCAAAACTACAGAATACACATTCTTAGCAGTGCTGGGACATTCTTCAAGATTGATCATATCTTAGGCCAC
Organism: Lepilemur ruficaudatus; assembly: GCA_963574885.1. Taxonomy (NCBI): domain Eukaryota; kingdom Metazoa; phylum Chordata; class Mammalia; order Primates; family Lepilemuridae; genus Lepilemur; species Lepilemur ruficaudatus. The sequence continues at coordinate 25,505 of CAUYRT010051042.1, forward strand.
AAAGCAGGTCTCAACAAATTCAAAAAAATCAAAATTATACCGTGTACCTTCTCATACCACAATGGAGGAAAACTAGAAACCAATCAAAGGAGAAACACACAAAACTATACAAATTCATGGAAATTAAACAACCTGCTATGAAATGACTACTGGGTCAAGAATGAAATTAAGATGGAAATCAAAAAATTCTTTGAGCTGAATGACAAATTCTTTGTCATTAAGAATTAATAATTCTTGATCAGTACCAACTCCAGTTGAGGCTTCATTTATTTGCAGAAACGGTTAATATCTTCACACATCAACTCAAAAAATTCCAGTAGGTGAAATGAAATTAGAGTAATAGGACAAGGAGGTTGAGAATTATCCTTCTGCCACCACTGAAAGCATATTCTCTAAGAAAGATAGTGTTAAAAATGTCACTTACTTGTGACCTGAAAGGCACATTCTTAACCAAGAACATTTTTTTTTTTTTAATTTTGCTGAAGCCAGCATTCCTTCTCCCAGCCTAGCATTCTGGATGCGAGTAATGATCTTCTAGATCATATCTACAAATCTTCTAGGCTGATGTTGCCTTATGTTGGCTTTGAGAGAAACTCCACAAACACAACACAAACACAACGTGCGCACACACACACAGCACACTATCACCACCACCACTCTGTGATCTTTTATTCCAAAGAAATAGCTGTTATTTGGCATTGATGCTTTGTCCACATACAGGAATGAAGTAAAGAGAGTGGAGACAATTTTCTAAATTGGGCATCTAAATCTGTTCGGGGAAAAAATAACAACAGTTTACTTGTCTGCACTGATCAAACCCCCCAGTTAGGTGATTAGTTCTGCATTTTGTTCTACCTGTATAGATGTATCTAGAGTAAAGCCAAGAAAAAATAATACTTAGATAATAGCTTCATATTTTTAAAAACTAATTCAATATAGTTTTCTGTAAATTTAAATTAAAGGAATGATACAAATCAGCCCAAATTGTTTTATTTATCAATTTTCCAACTCATAAGTAACAGCCTATTTTAGTTTCCTTCTCCTTATTCTAGTGATAATTTCTTATTTGTTTTTCTGACTTAAAAAAATATAGCATAAACTCCAAGAGTTTATAGGAGTTGTAAGACTTAAATAATAGAAGGCAACATTTTCTGTAATGTTGAACATAAATATTTATGTCAGGGTCATGCTTTAGAACTTTAGTAAACAGATTCTTACAGAAGAAACATTTTTCTGAACGATTTTACTCCTTTAAATAAAAACATTATATATGTATGCACATAAGAGCCAGTGTCTAATATGTCTAAATGGATATAGGTGCTTCTGACATGTGTGTGTGTGTATATATATATATATATATGTACATCAGAAGCATCTATATCCAATTAGGTATATTAAAATAGAGGGCAGGCGGTATTTTTAATTGAATACTTTACCACTAGGCAATAGGATAACTGACGAACTCAGTGTGGATAGATGAGATTTATTCAGTATTTATTTAAAAACATGCTGAGTCTGTGTTCTGTGCTAATCTTTGAGTAAGACAATGTGTGTAAAAACCAAACATTCTTTCCTACTGATGAGCATACGGAACAAGAGACAAGACAGGAAAGACAGGTTGGTGTCATTTCTTACTTGAAAGAATGACTGCCAGACAAGCTATGATTATTAAGGTATGGGTATTTGGCAGACATTTCCTTGAAAATGACTAAAATGAGTTGTTATTCAAAAGCAACTACTGGAAAATGCTTGTTACTTAATGAGAAAATTTAATTTTTCAAACTGAAATTTCAAATTTTAGAAAACTTGCATCAACCATCCTGAGCTTGAAAGCTTCCTAATGCTTAAGACTCTTTGGATGTGACTGGTGATATTAATGAATGTGGGTTTTTGATATAGTATAATAAAATATGTCAACATTTGGAAGTATATACATGTATATACATAGGTATACATTTACATTCAATGTTACTGTTGATAGGTAAGGACTTACCACTGCCATTTTGTTATTTGTTTTATGATTGTTTTGTTTATCCTCTCTTCCTCCCTTCCTTCCCATTTTCTTTTGTGTAAAACTGATTTTCTCTGGTAGTACATTTTAATTTCTTGCTTTTCTATTTTTTTTGTGTGTGTATCTATTGTAGGTTTTTGTTTAGTTGCTAAATTCTCCAATCAAAAGAAATAGGGTGGCTACATGGTTAAAAGAAGACTCAGAGTTGTAATTTCATATTCTTTTCTCAAAGAGCAAGTTCATAGTATTTGTTACCACACTGGAAACACCCCCCTACTCTCGCTGAATGGGTCTTCTTGGGAACCATAACACACTCATGCCTTGTGGATGGCCACTGAGAGGGAGGCAGCTGTCAAACTGTGTGAGGCTAATGGGTCCTGACCGAGCTAGGGCTCCTCCAGTCAGCCTGCATCTGAGAACACAATGCTGTAACCAAGTGGCATAAATGGTCACATGCAAGAGATACCATTACGGTGGGATTGGGTAAACATAACTGAGAACTAGAAATTTTTTTTTGTTTTTAATAGCAGCAAGGCTATGCTTTTAAAAGCCTTCTTCCTTCCTGCAGCAATAGAAAAGTGCTCTAAACAAAAATATTAATTTTAAAAAAAACTTAAGTTTTAGAAAATGACAAAAATTTCCTCTGTGGTATAATTATCAATGTGTAAATTTCATAGGTATGTGAACAGAAATGAAATGGGATGCAGAAAAACAGAAGATATTTTACTCTTTAAAACATTATTGAATTTTTTGAATGGTTCTAGCATAAAGAAAATATTTAAGGTGGTAGGCATCCTAAGTACATTTATTCGATCTTTATAAATTATAGGAATATATTCAATCATTACATGTATTCTGAAACTATATACATCTATTATACATTAATAAAAATTATTGAAAAAAGAAAATATAATTATTCTTTAGAAAAATATTTTAAGTTTTTTTAATATAATGAAGTAAATATCTACACATGTAACTCAGATAATCAAAAGCTCTTTGGAGTATAAAGGGGTACTGAAACTAAAAAGTTTGAGAAACTCTAGTTCTTAAGAGAATTCCAGCTATCCAAGGAGAGGCCATAAAGGGAATTTTACCCCACTGGGGTGTTTTAGAAATGAAGAAAGACTGGAAATCAAATGAACTACTTTATTTATGAGAAAATTGTCTCTTGAATCCTTAAAATTCTATCACAGTTATTTTCAAATCCCAATGTTTCAGGAACAGGGATGGCTGAGGATGAACCTTTTAGCTTTGCATTCTTTAAGGGAGAAAAACGAATCAGTCACATAGTATGAAGAACTGAGAAAAAACAAGAGTAAAAGCAAGAACTGATTGTGGAGAGTGGAAAGAGCAGTGGGTCCCAGAAAGAAAGGAAATAAGTGGTCTTCTGTTGCTCCAGGAGAGGCCTCATTTAACGCCGACGATAGAGCTGAAACATGGTGTGGAGTGAACTCAAAAGATGGTGAGAAAGAAATGGATTTCATTTGGAGAGGAGCATACAGGATAGTTCTGGCATTTCTGGCTAAATGGCTGGACGTTCCATAGAAGACTATGGACACCCGGGTCTAGATTTCTGCCTTCAAGTGATTCTCAAGATTCCTACCCGTAAATTATAAGCCAGGAAGGCCTTCAGTTCTATGATTAAAATATACGATAACATCACTATCAGAGATCATCTGTTTGAGACAGTTTATTTTACAGATGAAGAAACCAAAATCTTGAGTGGCAAAATGATTTGCCCACATAACGGCAGAGTTAGCTCTAGAATGCTGGTTTCCTAACTTCTTAATCAGCAGTTTTTATGAATATAAAGAAAAATGATATCTTAAAAATATCCCAGAGAGACCAAGGGATTTATTTCATTCTAAATATTCAGAATAGCTTTGACCAATATAAATGTTCTATAATCTAGACTTCAATTCACTGAGTATATCAAAGCCAGTTTAACCAAAACAGACTGACTTGTCCATATGAGATGTTTTAAAGAAGAATGTCAAACATCTGCATGTACAGCCTAAATCCTATTTCATTAATTCCATGTGCAGTCACCCTTACTTTTTCCTGTATAGGTCACATTTTCCCCCTTAAATGTATTGCATGCACCCTTGTTTATGATATGTTCAGTGCTATCTCTCAAGCATTACCATGCTAGTCCACTTGTATGCTCAAGCAAATAGGTCACAGTATTGGTACAACATGCAATCCAGAAAACTCTTGATTCTCCATATTAAAGAAAGAAACAGGGTGTGGATAATTCAAAATGGTGACTAATCCAAAAGACATTTAAATTTGTAATGTGCTTTGTGCTAACATTAAACATGGACATAATTATGTTTTGAAAGTTCTCTTCAAACAAATGAAGTCACTCTCTAAACATCTAGCTTTTCCTTCTTTTTGCTGTTTAATTATCCATACCCCATTGCATATTCTTTTTTTGGTATACTTCATGAGAGTTATGTATATAACTGCCAAAATAAAACTTAGTGTAGAAGCATGAAGAGCCCAATAAATAATAGAGTTGAAACATAGCAAATATTTATTTCACAGGTGGCTATTTTCTTATCCTTCACCCTTAGTAGAAGTCTCTTATTGTTCACAATATTCTTGACCAAAGGGCCTAAATTCTGCTTCCAAATCATTCTCCCAACAGCTGTGCTGGACTGATGCAAGAATTGAAACCTATTTGACAGCCCTATGTAGCCAAGTTTTCCCAATAATGCTCACTCTTTATCTAACAACACACAGTTGGTTAGCGACACAACTCAGTTTAGAATGCAAAACTCCTCATTCCAAATCGGTTATGCTATTTGTAGCACCTTTTAGTGTCAAAAGTCTCATTTCTTTAGATTTAATATGGGTTAGCTGAAAAAATTCATTTAATGTGAGTTACGTGAGTATGTTTACCATAATTGTCACATGTTAAAAGGAAAGTTTGATTCCAAAAATTACAGTGAAGATGATTACAGTTAACCCATATTATCACTTAAGTCATTCTTAATGTGTTCATGCATTCATGTTTCTAAAGAAAATCATAGAGCCTTATTTCTTGCTAATGTTTTATTGAAGTAACTTATATTTTAATATTGATAAATCTTTGAAGATGCTTAAAACCCAAACAATCATCACTTACACACACAGACAGGGCAGTTCTCTGGGTGGCTTTGGATTGATTTAACTTTTTTCCCTTTTTGTTTTGTAGTTCTCAAGGGTAACTGTAGAATGTGCTGGTGCAAACTCTGAGATAGGGAGGCACTGCCTGGAAGAGCTTAGGCTCTGTTCCAATCCTTTCTGTTCCCCCTCAGAAACAGAATGTCCTTTAATGATTTAACCCAGCAAATCATGTGATCCTGGGATATAAAATTCAGGGCAGGCTGCTTTTCTGGGTCCTGCAGCTGCGGTGGAAGTGGGGCATATGCCTGCCTCTGAGGCAGCTTTCCTGAGGCTTGGGGGATGGCTCACAATAAAACCTAGGCGTGGGTTGTCCCTCGTTGTTTATCTGTAAGTAATAAATCTATTTTTTGTAACTTATGTACAAGAGTGTTCTGTCTCATGGGACTGAGATAAGCTGCACAGTAACCCTTCTTAACAATATATATCTACCTGAATTATGTAGTTGGGTATAGCGGAGACTGGCTAATTGGTCACCAACTTTGTTTCTTCTTTCTCTTGGGCACACAGCTAATCTAATGCTACTCAGAGTGCCAGTCTGCTACTGGAAGCTTGCACCAGAATGCGAATCAACAAACTGCTTCCTTCATCAAGAAAGTTGTTACTGGTTTTGAACTCCTGACCTTGAGCAATCCGCCCGCCTCAGCCTCCCAGAGTGCTAGGATTACAGGCGTGAGCCACCGCGCCTGGCAAGAAAGTTGTTACTGAATTCGTGTGTATCCTTAGTGACACAGTTGATTTACATCCATAACAAGTTTTTTTTTTATCTTATCAAAGATCAATAACAAATAGTTAATAGATGGACAGTCAGTCCATCGACCACAATTTGAATACCACTGACCTAGACTACAGTCTCCCTCATAGTAAATTCTAACCAATGGGATGTGGGTAAAGATGAGGCCCACCACTTCCAGGGCTGCTGATGTAAATCTCCCGTGTGCTGTGTTCTGTGCTTACCTGTTATGCGGTGCCTTTTGAAGCCAGGTGGTCAAAAATGGTATAGTTAGGCAAAAAGCCTACATCACTTAATTATTTCATGGAAACACATATGTTGTACTTTACACGTACAAAAATATAAACCTCTATTGTGTTAAATCACTGATAGTGGGAGCATCATCTATTATAACAAGTGTTAACTATTGGATCACATAAAATAGCATGTTTACATGTTAAGATCTTCAATCAGAAGTCACCCACTTTAAAAGCCATTTGGCTTTATTTTTTTAGTGATTACCTTGTTTCAGAAAAAAATTAAGTAAGGATATAATAAATTAAGTTAAAATGTTAAACATTTTCTTATTCACAAATATCATATTTATTTTATTTTATTTTATTTTTAAACCCAAAAGTAAGATTTTCACTTTTCTCAAGTAGGTTTTGCCTGTCAATTTGCAACCGGAACAAGCCAATTACAAATGGCCTGATTTGGATATATGACCATATTACTTTTCTTCCAAGATCACTCTGACCTGTAGGCCTTATATGTGCAAAGATTGAGTCTATCTTCACCACCTAGAATAAATAGGTTCTATCTATTTGTAATTTCCTCTGTCATTTTTCACATACACAATTTTAGCCCATATTTCCATATTGAGAAAATTCTTTTAATTTTAAGATGTATATCTTCACTTTTTGGCTAGACCTGCATTTTTATGTGTGCCTCTTTACCTTATGTAAAGCCAAAATTTATTGTGTGTCAGATGCCAGGCCAGATGCTTTCAAACTAGGATCAGTAATATTCATAACAGCTCCCCAAATAGGACATGAGCATGCCTCACATGAGAAAATTAAAGGCTGTTGGAGGTACCTTATACAAATTTACAAGAGCTGTGATTTCTATCCCACAAGCCATAATCATTCTACCACCTCATTCTACAAGGCACATTGACTGATATAACTTGTATACTTCCACATGTCGCTAATGTAATTTTACTACATATGTTATTTGCAATCACCCTGCTTAATTTCACTATTAAGCAGCCAGTGAGACAGGCTACTCTGAGGTGTCTTCTACATGATAATTACTTCCTCTTCAGCACGGGAACTGGGTGTGTTCTGAGACTTCAATGCAGGACCCTGTTTACTGGCCAAGATATGATGTTAATACACTTACTGAATGAACCAGTAATTCTATCTGTGATAGGTTCAGCCTTTCTGATAAAGTAAACAGCAAAGCACTGGGTAGTTTCTAGGCTTTCAGTTTACTTCTCAAATTCTTTACATAGAACAGTAATTAACAGTGTGAGCTCTGAAGCCAGACAGAATTGGGTTTCAGGCCTCAGATATTCCATTTACTGGCCACAGGACCCTGAATCAATTTCATAACCTCTTCAGATATCAGTTTCCTCAACTTTCTATGTCATTGGATTGATTTGAAAATTAAATAAATCAATTTATATAAACCAGTTAACACAATGGCAGGCTAATGATAAATGCTAAATGATTACGTTATTACTGGTCTAAATTTCTTGTTTCCAATTTCTAGTTTTGTCTCTTTGACTGGAAAGTGCCTTATTTCCTAGCAAGAAGATTATGATAATATTTTTCATCAGAGAGCATCTCCTGTTTGGGTAAATACATGAAATATGGAACTAAAATTCAATTAATCCTAAAATGGTGAAGAAACCCACACAGGGGAAAATATTAAGAAATGTCATAGAGATGCTTTAGAGTGTTCTAAGTAGCACATGAATTGACATGCATATAGCAAACATCTACTAACCCTAATAAATATGAAAAAGTATGCAAACTTATAATTAATAAAGTAGTGTTTTACATACAGGTTGAGTATTCTTTATCAAAAATGATTGGGACCGGAAGTGTTTGGGATTTTGAATTTTTTCAAATTTTAAACTATTTGCATTATACTTACTGGTTGAGCATGCATAATCCAAAAATCATAAATCCAAAATGTTCTAATGAGCATTTCCTTGGAATATCAAAAAGTTTTGGATTTTGGAACATTTCAAGGTTTGGATTTTTGGATTAGAAATACTCAACCTGTACAAACAATAATATTTATGGGCCTTTGGCACAGGAGTGGTTCAAAGGAAACAGGATTCACCATCTGAAACTCTAATTTATTTCTCAAATACCCTACTTTTTATTTTTTTAAAAATTACTTTTTATGTTAAAATAATATTTAAAGATGATGTTATAAGACTTTAATATGCTCTAAAATCTTTCTATCATTTATTCTGAAAGTTTTCATCAGTTAGAAAATTTAATATTACTTAAAATCATTCTTCTTAATGATATTTTAGAGAACTCTCCCAACATTCTGCAAATCTATGATACAACTAAACAGAAGCTGCTTTCCAAATTGACTACACAACGATAAAATAAACAAAACCATGACAAGAAAGAAAGCAATGTCAAAAATTGACAGTTGGCAATGTACTAGCATTTAAACAGTATGTACCCAATGAAGTGTTTTATAAAACATTTTTAAATAGTAAATTCTATCATGGAAAGATAATTCCAAAGAGTTTCCTATCTGCTCTACATTGTAGGACTTTGTGTTCTCTAGTCAGGAGGAAAGAGTAAAACAAGAATTTTGTTTTTAATGATAAGCACATCTAAATACAAAGCAAATTTTTTAAAGGAACATGAAGAATTACTGGAATTCTTCAACTAACCAGGCATTTAATACATTCATGAATTTTACCCTTTTACAAGCCCAAAACAATTTATTTATACAATCCTCTGAAATATTTTTATACTATTTGTATATCACAATTGTAAATGTGATAGTCATAGCAAAAGACTTTTATATAGAACATATTTTTCATTGCTATAAAATAATTGCAGTAATACTAACATTTATTAGACTATAGAGTAATACATTTGGAATAACAAAGAAATCATAAAGAAAATAGCACCCATATTTCCTTTTAAACTTTTGTCTATGAGTGCTTTAATAATTCATGGTTAAGAATACATAAAAATTTTGTGTCTTGCTTTTTTCATTTATCATAACTATTAATACTCTCTTGATAAATTCTTGATATTATAATTAATTCTATTCCAAATATCTGGACACATAAATTTTTAGTCACATTATCTCAGAAAAGAGAAGTAACTATCATTTTTGGCCCAAAAGGAAATAAATGAACATCACTGACATGCCTGTCAAGGACATGTAGTATTCAGGATAGATTTGCTAATCTGAGATACATGATGAGAAAATTTTAAAATTTGAATTTCATGTAATTACAAATGAGGTTGAAATTTTTTCAATACCAGTTGTATTTACTTATCAAAACTCATTGTTTATTATCCCTTTACTATATGTTCTATTTCATTGATTATATATGCTATCCCTTGATTCCCTTTTCTTTTCAGTTTACATGCATTTAAAAATACTTATATTCACAGAGTGAAAAACTTTGATCAACCTATTTGTGAGATTCTTTACTTAGAAGTTTTACCATTCAATTCAAGAATACGTTTAAATTTTGTCACCTCCACAAAATCACCTAGATTTTATGGATAATTCTTGTTATTAATTATCCACTAAATTATTTGTCCTTATAAAGTCACAAAATCTACTAGGTAATCTTTTTAAAAAGAAAATGTTAAGTAATTAAAAATAGTTTGAGGAAATAATAAAACAATGATTTTAAAGCAAAAAAAACCCCACATATATTAAGAATATAAAGACTGTCATAGTTGTTGCAGATATTTCTCAATGTTTTGCCTCCTAATTTTACTTATTATTTCTGTATTTCAGATATAGACACTTTTATGTACTTATATTTGCTGGTGGTTTTTTTGTGATTACTTGCATTCATTTAAACTAAGAAAGTGTTTAGAGATCAGAAAGTTATTCATGTTATTTTTTTCTTTCTAGCATTTATTTATTTTTGTAATCTGAAATGTATTTTTGGTTATAGCCTGAAGTGAAGCCCAAATTTTTTCAAATATCTATTCATTTTCCCAATATTATATGCTGATGAATCTATTTATCATTGGTTTTTAATTTTATCTTTGTGGTATATTAAATTCTTATATGAGTATCTAGATCCAGATCAATATGAGTAGGTAAAAACATTCTTTCATTGTAATTTCCTATTTTACTGGTGTGACTTACTTTTTTCTTCATAACCACACTGTTTTAATTATTGTAGCTTCATAATGTATTTTAATAGTTATCCTTTTCTTCCAGTTTTTTTCAAAATTTTCTTAAATATGTTTATTGTTTATTTTTCAAAATGAATGCTGCAAATACTGCCCCAAATATGCTGTTGGAGTTATGAATGAATTTGTGTGACGATTTTTAAATTTTTGCTAAGTGGTACACCTTTATGATATTTAGTTTTACCATCCCAAAAAATGACATGTTAATCTATTCACCTAAGTGTTTTATTAAGTAATTTAAATAATGATGACCACCATTTTATTCATCACCTACCATGTTCTATTAATATGTATCACCTCAATTAATGTATTACCTCAATTAATGTATTCACAAAAACCTATGAAATTATATAAATACTCTAATATATTTATCCCTATTATTTTAACTCTTACAAAAACTAAAGCTCTAAAACGTTTAATGAAATGTTGGTAGTTATACAGCTAGCAAGTCTCAAAGCTAAGAATTTTCAGCCAGATATGGCTCTATTTTCTTTATATATAAACATTTTCTTTGATAACTAAACTTTCTTATGTAGGTTATTTCAGCATTTTATATTTTTCGTTGCTGTTATGTGTACAATTGCTTTTGCATTGATTCATCATTAATTATTAATCTGACTTTTTCTACATTAATAACGGTGTGCATTGTTGCATATTGGTACATGTTCTTATAGAAATTCAAGGAAATCATGTATGACTACCCCATAACTTAATTTCCTCTAATTGGAAATTTGGATGTTTGTGTTACTTTCTTATTTTTCCTTCTATAAAAATGATGTGATTATATCCTTGAAGAAAATTCATTGCACACGCACACAATTAATTGTGTAGTATACATTGCCAGAGATTGAATTGTTGAGCAAATGCATGCACATTTTATATGGAGAGGCCTCAAAAAAGAATGCAATATTTTATGTCTCCAGCAACCGTGCATGAAAGTATCCATTTCCTTGAACGCTTTTTTTAAAAAATAATAAATCTACTATTTAACAATGCCTTATGTCTTTACAGGTATTTTTCTAAGCGTTTTAGTATATTTACCCATTTAGTACTCACAATAATTCTTGAGGTACTATTTTTTGTCCCATTTATTAAAATATAAAAAGGGACACAGAGAGATAAAGTAACTTTCCCAAATTAATCTGGCCAGCTAATAAGTGAGTATCAGGATTTAAGCCAAAGAACTTTGATCAATACTATTTTTCTAAATTTTATCAAAGTATGAATTAATTGCTATCATAATTCGCAAGGCTAAACATTTTTCATATGCCTATACATCATTTTTATTTCTTCATTTGTAAAGTTCCTCTTTTCCTAACCAACTTTGATTGATATATAATTTACATATAACAAATTGTAGCCATTTCAAGAGTCGAGCTCCACACACGCTGGCAAATATTTTCAACCATGTAATAAATATTTAAATCAAGATATAGAATATTTCCATTACTTAAAAAAGTTCCCTTTTGCTCCTTTGAAGTCACTAACTTCTTCCCTAATCTCATGTAACCACTGATATGCTTTTTGTCAATTTAGGTTAGTTTTGCTCATTTTGGAATTTCATGCAAATAGTGTCCCATAGGATGTCCTCTTTTCTGTGTGACATCTTTTGCTCAAAACTGTTGTCAAGATGTACAAGATGTACTCATGTTTTTCCATATATGAATAGTCCACTAATTTTTATTTTTGAGTACTGCTTCATGGTATAGATATACCACAATTGCTTTGATGGACATTTGAGTTGTGTAATATAGAGTCTGTACTCCACTTTAATATTTAACTGCTGACAGCTTTCAAGTCTCACTTCTCCTCCTACCCTTTTTCCCCACCTGTAGGGAGGCTGATAAGAAAGCCAAGGTGCTCCCTCCTTTGGCGCCAGTGGGAATTTCAAACCACACAAGCTTGGCTCACATTCAGGAACCCTCACCCCGGCTCCACTCCCAACGACCGCAAAACCTGAAGCCCAACTTCTTTCACTGCACTTGCAAGGCCTTTGACCCTGCTCCTCCCAGATAACTTTATTATGTGAGTAATAAACTTTTCATGCCTTCTTCATGTGTGTGGCATCATCGGTCTTGATAATGGAACCAAATTTTCTATGAGTATTCCACATACCTGCCGCGGTGCCCACAACAGGTTGTTTACAATTTTGGGCTGTTTTGAATATAGTTGTTATAGAGATTTACATTTAAAACTTTGTGCGAATGTATACTTTTAAATTCTCTTGGACAAAGTCCTAGACATAGAATTGGTGGGTCAGACAGTAAGAAAATGATTAACTCTTAAAGAAACTACCAAAGCCTTTTCTAAAGTAGTTACATTGGTTACATCCTCAATTACACTACGTGAGAGTTCAAGTTCCTGCGCATTTCACCAGTGCTTTGTGTACTGTCAGTCTTCTTTAAATTTAGCCATTCGAGTGGGTAAGTAGAATGTCTTCTTGGGGTTTCAATTTACATTTCCCTGAAAACTAATGAAGTTCAGTATTTTTCATGTAATTATTTGTCATTTGTAAATCTTTTATCAAGTGTTTATTCAAATCTTTTGTCCATTTTAGGTTAATTTTTCTTATTTTTTTCCTTGTAAAAGTTGTTTATATATGCTAAATACAAGTGATGAATTGCAAATATTCTGTCTCAGTTTGTAGCTTGCTTTTAAATTTTCTTAGTGATGTTTATTCTAATTGGTATGTCATTTGTTGTTTTTCCTTTGGTGCTGCATCTAAGATATGCAGTGTAATACTGAATAGGATTGGTGAAAGCAGAAATCCTTGACTGGTTCCTGATCTTAAGGTAAAAATATTCATTCAATCATTGAACAATAAGTATGGTATTAGCTACAGGTTTGTAATAAATGCCCTTTATCAGACTGAAGAAGTTCCTGGATATTTCTAGTTTGTTGCAGGTTTTTGCCTTGAATGGAGTTTAATTTTGTCAAGAGGAGTTTTTTTTTGCATATTTTGAGACAATCATATGGGTTTCCTCTTTTAGTATATTCATATAGTGAAGTACATTGATAAATTTTTCAAATGTTAAACCAACTTTACATTCCTCAGTCATAGATGGTATATTATACCTTCTATATGTTGCTGGTATCAATTTGCTAATATTTTGTAAAGGATTTTTGCATCTATATCCACGGGATATTAGCCTGTGGTTTTTCTTCTTGTAATATCTTTGACTGCTTCTGGTATTAGGGTACTATTGGCTTCCTAAAAGAGTTAGGAAATTTTGTTTCAGAGAAAATGGAATAAATTTGAGAGCCTGGATGTAATATATAAAATAAACATAAAAGAGTAAAGAGAAACCAGACCAGCTAGTAGCATCAGGACCCAAAAAATGGCCAGAGTGGTGTCAGTAGAAGCCTACTGGGGACCCCCTAGCCTTGCCCTCTGATGTCAGTGGAGGCAGTAATGATGTGGCATCCCCCTTTTACTCAATGGGATGGCGTTCAGAGGAGACTTGCTAAAACAGAAATCTTAAATAAGATCCAGACTCATACTATAATACACAAGATATCCAGGTTTCAATCAAAACTCACTTATGCAAAGAATCAAGGACATCTCAAACTGAATGAGAAAAGACAGTCAATAGATGCCAGCACCGAGGTGACAGATGTTGGAATTATCTAATCTGAATTTTAAAGCAGCCATCCTAAAAACACTTCAGTGAGAAATTATAAATAAATGTGGAACAAATGGAATGTAGAAAGTCTCAAAAAATAGAAGGCATAAAGAAGAACCAAATAAAAATTTTAGAACTAAAGATTACAACAATAACAGAAATGAAAAACTTAATGGATGGGACTCTGATTATATCTCCAACATGTAAGGAGATTGGAAATCATCATTTCCATCCTTAAAACAAGAAAAAATAAACTGAATGAAGTGAAAATCAAGCCAAGGTCTCAGGGCAAACCACCACACTGAATCTGGAGAGAGAAGCAAGTCCAGAAATTCACAGCTGAGATCTACTTATGGGAAGCAGAAGCCACTGGAGCTATAAACTATTAATAGTAGGAACATTTTAATGACAATTTTGATGGATTGCTAGAGACTAAGTGTGGAATAGTGTGAGAGTGAAAAACTCCTGGGAGCTTTAGTCTTAGGGGGTCTCCAAACTTATATGTGCTTACCCTTAGGAACCGCACCAAGTTCTCATGGCAAAGAGCAGAGAAGGATTCCCTTGAAAAGTGAAGGATAATCATTGTGAAATACACTCTGAGTGTTCTCCATAACAAATGCATACTTTCCCCACTCTCCAGGGTGAAAGACTACCAGAGCCTTATCCCACTGAGAGACGGGCATTTCTCCCACTCTAGACTTCCTGTTTCACCTATTGGGTAGGGAGGAAAACAGCTGAGAAATGCTTGTGAAGTCATAGCTCAGGAACACAGGCCCACTATAAGATGAATATTTAATCATAAGATTATAGAACACTTCCCCTCCTGATTACACCTTACCACCACACAGGAGGGTTTCATTATCATGATAGTAGATTACAGAAGAACAAGCTGCCTGGCACAGACTGTCTCTGAGTCTTTAAGGAAGTCCAAAGTCAACAGGGAAGACACTAGAGGAATTTGAATTCTCTACCATCTACATTTACAGTTAACATAAAACTCTACACTAAAGGCCTATTTACCTGTGTTCATATTACTGAATACATCATGTCCAGCTTTCAACGAAAAATATTGCAAGAAATGCTAAAAGGCTAACGTCTAAAAGGCTAAAAATCCATAATCTAATTTGACAGAGCAAGCACCAGAGCACACCTCAGATGTGGCACAGAACTTGAATTAATCAGAGAGTTTAAAATAACTCTAATTAATATGTAAGAGCTCTAATGGAGAAAGTAGGCACAATTCAAGGACAAATGGATAACACAGAGAGAAGAGAACTCTAAGAAAGAACAAGATAAAATGCTAGAAATCAAAAAGACCATATGTCTTTTCATTCATCGATGTCCATATTGTTGACATTTGTTCTTTCCTATTTTCTTTCTTCTACTTAATTTGGGTTTAGTTTAATTTTCTTTTTCTCTCTTCTTTAGGTGGAAGCCTTGATAATGTATTGGAGGCCTTTCTTCTTTACTAAAATTGACATTTCAATTTTAAATTTCCCTGTAAGTATTGCTTTAAAGACATCTCACAAATTTTAATGTGTTATATTTTCATTTTTATTCAGTTCACAATCTTTTCTACTTTGTGATTTCTTCTTTGGCCTATGATGACTATTTAGAAGAGGATAGTTCAATTTTCAAATATTTGAGTATTTTTTAAAGCAACTTTCTGCTATTCATTTCCAATTTAATTTCATTGTGGTCAGAGTTAAGCACATATAATCTAGATGATTTCAATTCTTTCACATTTTTGAGACTTACTTTAGGATCAAGAATAAAGTCTATCTTGGTGAATGTTCCATGTGCTCTTGAAAAGAATGTGTATTCTGATGTTGGTGGTTACTAAGTTTTATAATCCTCAATCAGGTCAAGTTAATTGATAATATTATTTAAGTATTCTATAGTCTTACTGATTTCCAATGTACCTTTTCTATCAATTACTGAAATTTTAACTGTAATTATGGATTTGTATATTTTTCTCTTTCAGTTCTGTCAGTACTTCGAACAGATATGTGGTATTGAGTGTAAACACATTTTGAATTTTAATGTCTTCTTGATAAATTGACTCTCACTGTTACGAAATAACCCCTTTGTCTCTGGTAATATCTCTTTTCATTAACTCTACTTTATAAGATATTAATATGATCATTTCAGAGACATTATGTAAGGTATTTGAGTGGTATGTCTTTTTTCATCCTTTTACTATTAACATTCATATAAAGTATATATAATGAAACATATATTTATATGTTATAATTTCATATATTAACAAGGCATGGCATCTCTTATAGACTACATATAGTTGGGCTTGTATGTTTAATTTATTCTTATAATATCTGCCTTTTAGTTTGAATATTTAGATCATAAACAATTAATGCAATTACAGATATTGTGGGGTTTAAGTCTCATCATTTCTATTTTTCCCATCTTCTATTTATTCATTTTTTTCTTTGTTCTTGCCTTGTTTTAAATTGAGTATATTTTAGTTTCTAAAATAATCTGTGTACTTGGCTCATTAGCTACACCTCTTTGTTTTTGGTTTTGGTGTTTTGTTTGTTTGTTTTAACAATTGCTCAGAGTTTACAATATTCATCTTTAACATATTGCAGTCTATCTTCAAGTAATATTGTACTATATCCTATTGAAAAGTGAAAATTCTATAGTTTCATGCTTCTATTTCTTCCTTCCATTGCAATGGTTAGGTCATTGATCAAATTTTGTTGTCTTCCTTTAAAGAGTGTTGAATTTGGTTTTGGTTGGCAGTTAAATAACTTGCAGATCAGCTTCATTGTTTCAAAGTTTAGTTTTAATTTATGTTAGGAGAGTTTTCAAGATAGCTGACTAGAGGCACATGACACTTGACTCCATAGAGAGCTAGTACTAAGGTTATTAAGTATGAAATGTCCAATTTCCTTAAGTACTAAGTTGACAGTTGATATCTCTGACATTTTACTTTGATACTCTTGTTTTATTTTTATTGTGAAAGTACATTCTCAATCTTTCAAAAACACATTTTGGCTTGTGAACATCTTTCACATTTTTTTAGAGAAATTTTTATGAAATCACAGATAAGTCAAAAATTTGTGTTATTTTTGAATATGAATTCCATAGTGGAACCAACGCAGTGCAGATAGATCAAAATATCAATGAAGTGTTTGCGAAGTATGTGGCTAATGAACGCACAGTACCTGGATGGTTTGAGAAGCTCCACTGTGGTAATTTTAATCTTGAAAATGGGCCACATGGGCAACCTGAGACCAAGATGGATAATGATGAACTGAAAGTTATAGTGGCAACGAATCCGTCTCAACCTACCTGTGAATTAGCAGCGAGATTTGATGTTACTATTCCAGCAATATTGGACTATTTGAAACGAATCAGCAAGGTAAAGAAGCTGGATAGATGGATCTGCATGAATTAAACAAGCATCAGAAGAGAAATCGTCTCAAAGCTTGCTTTTCTTTGCTGTCACAACATAAAGGTGAACCATTTCTACATTGTATTGTTATGTGTGATGAAAATGGATTCTTTTTGTCAATCGCAAGTATTCATCACAACGATTGGATGAAGCTGAAGTGTGGAAACACAGTCCATAACTGAATATTTATCAAAAAAGCTAATAGTGTCTGTTTGATGCTCCAGCACTGGTATTATCCACTACAGCTTCATAAAACCTGGTCAATTGATTATAGTGAATGTCTACTGCAACCAGTTGGACAAAATGATGAGGATGCTTGTGATTAAGCAGCTGAGATTGGTCCCTAGAGACAGGAAAATCCTCTTGCCAGACAATGCTTGACCACATGTCACACAAACAGCACTGCTCAAACTATAAGGCTGGACTTGGAAACTCTCTGTCATCCACCATATTCACCAGACCTTGCACTAACTAACTGTCACTTCTTCCAGGCTTCAGATCACTTCTCACAAGGAAAAATATTTAATTCTCAACAAGCTGTAAAAAATGTCTTTTTGATTGTATCACCACTTACTCTCCAAGCTTCTTTACTGCTGGCATAAACAAGTCACTGTTAAGATGGCAAAACTGTTTTGATAGTTTATATGCATACTTTGGTTAACTTACTGCTTCTTGTTTGAGATATAATAAACTACACTGTTGATTCAAAATCAGATGTTTCATATTTAATTACCTAATAAGCTAATGAGTGGATAATCCCACTTTGAAAAGGACATCTAAGAGAGAATGTTGGAATTCAGCAGAGAAGTGACAGAAAACACTTAAGGCACTTAATGAGAGGGAGGAGAGGTGGACAGAATGGCTGGAATTGA